>BOPP01000084.1:1036294-1048024 GCA_017312745.1 Gryllus bimaculatus | reverse complement strand
TAACAAAACCTTTCCAAACATGTCATTCTTACATCATATCCTACATTACTGGAGGATTAGATCTCTTTGGTAGACTATCTGCGCGGACGGGTGATCAGAAATGAAGAATTCGAAGTTTAAGAAAAAAATTACTTTACTATTCTGTGCTATTTAAGCATATTCCAGCCACTACCTGGAGGAGATTTCCAATTGCCGGCTGTTTGATTGGTAGTTTTCCCTACCTTCTTCGAAAAATACTTCACCTGAATGCCAGATCAGCACCCTAACTTAAGGGCCAAGGACCGCGTACGATCTTCCCTTCGTCTTCCTTGTCCTATCCTTACCCCTTATTTACACACACATTCAGATGCGCAACACTGTCACACCCATCGGGAGACCAGCCCAAAGCTTAGAACGTGTCCCGATGGAGGGAGATATCTGGTTGAGGAAAAACCCGCAAGTCGACCTGCATCTTTGCGCCAGATCTCGCCATCCAGCGGGGACCGCCATCTCACGCGTTAAAACAACCACACTAATGACTTAAACTTGATTCACATAAATCAATCAATAATTTCAACCTCACATATCTAAGCCTTTCTGTTTGTTAATAAAAGCTAGCAATATTCTAATGTTTACTCACGCACAGTACCGGGCATGCAAAGCGTAACGCACATTTCAGGGACGGGCTCTCCGTATGTGGGTTACAGTAAGATACTATTTTCAGTTTTAAAACAATGGTTTTCGAAGTTTGAAACGCTCTCACGATTCGAACTAGTATTCATTGTTTCGAAGAGTTTAACTCAAAGTGGTGTATAGAACAAGTAGAATATCTCCAAAACTATCCCGTTAAATGAAAGGGGAAGTTGAAAAGCCAGATATTTAGAATGGTTTGAACTCATGAAAATTTGCGATTTTTTCACTCTTCCAAGTTACATTTTCAATTGATGGACTAACCGACTGTGGCACGTAGGATGTCGTGAGCTGAGCGGAAGAGGGAAGAGAATAAGGGTAGATGGAAACCCCATCTCACGCAATTACTCTTTTGGTTTGCGTGACTGCCTCTTGTTTTCCTTGTTCTAATTTAATGCCACGAATTTCTGTGTAATTATTTTCCTTTAACTACTTATGAAAGAATAATTAAACTCTCCTCTCCTATTACCTATAATGATCATAAGTTCTTACTTGTTGGAAAATAAACTGACAATTTCATTGTATTTTATAACACAAAGAAAGATATGGTAAATCATGGTCTCTTATAATATCTTCGACGTTTACTCATTATTAGTATTAACATAAATACGCGATTGCTTGAGATGATGCACGCGTTTCGCATTTGATTGGTAAAGAACAATAGATTTTTTTAAATGTATTGATTCAACAAAATACGTAACAAGTAAGGCGTTATTAAAACATATTGTAATAATTAATTTACTTTAGATTAGTTTTCTGGGAATACAACGTTTTTTGAGATTATCCCAAATACATGATTTTATGAAGCTTTTCATCTGTAGTTTTCATCTGTTACATTAGTAACTTCTCATTTATGTATCGCTCGAATATCACTTAACGCAAGCGTAATTGTTGATCAGTGCCTTTCATAAGCTATTACGAGTATAATAAGCCATTGAGACAGATATCGAAATTTTCATTTGAATGTTTTTAATAAATATTCATCAGTAATACAAACCTTGTTCAGCGATTACGAATATAAAAGAATCAACAGTAGGTCTCAACGCAAGATCGGAGAGTTATGTAAAAGGAAAACTGTTGAACGTCTTAGCACGAACTTCCAGCTTTCGCCGGTAGATGTCGGTAGTTGTCGCAAACAATTTCGTTTTGTCATGAAGTGCTTGTCTGTAATTTGTACTTACAATAAAAAATTACATTCTTGCTTATAAAAACTAATTGTGGTACAGAATGGCACAGACTTTCCCGTATTCGTTTTCTATTTCCTTTGGTTTCGTCTAGCTAAACGAACTTGCCTCATACTCTTGCCAACTGCCAACTATCACCGTCCAAAATACATTTTTGAAATGTTCTTAATTGTTCGGTTTCCTAATAGTAGAACAGAAATATTATTTTAAAAATATCAAAGAACAGTAAAATCTCGTCATAAATGGCAATTTTCTTTGAAAAATGTGGAGCCGTTTTTAAGAAAATGGTTTGGAAGTCCTACTGTAAATTCGAAATTTGAAGCTTTTTTTCACAGAAACTTTTTTGAGTTTTCAAAAAAATTCATTAAAGGTAATTTGTAACTTTTAACTAAAAAATACAATAGTGTTTACATATTGATGTGTTACAAATTTACATGTTAACGGTATGAGAGATTTTTCAAATAAGTTACATTTGCTTCATTTTCGAAGAAACAATATCTCGAAATGTACTTTATATTAAAGAAAGAAATTACCAATATCTGTTCGAAAGGTAAAAGGAAAAATGTGGAGCAGTTTTTGAGAAAATGGCGTTTGAGTGTTTTGTGAATTTTGAGCTACTTTTCACACAAAAAGTTGAGTTATCGAGAAACTTTATATAACATTACTTAAAACCCATGTACTCATACATATAGTAATGTGAGTAAATTGCCGTTAATGTAAATATGAACAACGTGAGAGACGTCAGAGTTTGTTTGTAACTTTTGAAAAAGCAAAAGAATAGAGCAATATGGCATTTATGTTATCTTATAGAGTGCATTTACCACTACCCCTATCAAAATTTAAAGAAATAAATTGGATCCATTTTGGATGCGGATTTGTTTTTGTAATTTATTAAATTGCAAATATTGCACGCAATAATGAGCGAATACTAAAAGTTTAAAAAATATACACCACTTTAATGAAATAACTCACTATGAACAACAAATTGTATATGAAGGAAAACCCTCTATATTCAATTTTGTAGTTTTTGGAAGACGCGGAAAAATTCAAACTTTTGCAATTTTCGAAAATTTAAAGATAACCGTGAAAATCTGGCCTATGTCGTCTTTATAAGTAGAGGCCGGAAAATTATGTAGTGTGAAACGTCAAAATATGTACTTAAATATGTAATGGAAACAATAAGAATATGTAATAAATGTGTAAAAGCGGATGTAATATGTAATGAAAGTGTAAAATGAACTGATTGCAAAATTTCATCTGCATCATTCGAAATTACCTTTATAAAATATCCAAAAGAAATTTTAAAAATAATACTAATCGTTTGGAGAGCACCAGTTGATCATACTTTGCAACATAAAACATTCTCGTTAGAAGTAAACACTTCATGTATTGCTGACCAGGACCGTAGTTTTGCAGCCAGACTAGGCGTAATAGAAGACATCGTACAAACTGGCGACATTTACGACCAGCAAACACTTGCAGCGAACAGCACTCCCATTGAAGTGTTACATTGTCAAAGTTTCTCAGAAATTAAGGTTAAATGTCACGAAAAGCGTTAGTGTTTCTTTTCACACCCAAAAATGAAAACGATCTCTGTCGCTGACGCGCGCATCCCGCTACTGAGATAATTCAAGCAGGCTCGCCGGACTGTGAGAACATGGAGTGTCTTCACGTAGGGTACCAAGAGTAGACAGCACGCAGAAATAATGTAGGCAAAAATGTTCATTTTTTTAATACTTTTTTCGTAAAAAATTAGTATACAATTGAAGAAAATTGAAAGAGAAAAAATATTTTGTGAAAATATAAAAATACGTAATACAGTACTAAATATGTAAAAATATGTAAGGAAAAAATTGGATATTGTGTTAGGACGGCACGGGGTGAAAAGGCTGCGTATTGTGATCCATATAAAAGAATTCCCAGGGTTGAATCAGTCATTTAACTTAAAGAACAGCAAAAACACGCCATGAGATGTCATAACAGTATGTCCATCATTTGTTCGGCGCGCAGAGTGCCCACAACCCTATCGTCTCGAGATGGCGTTTAAGCTGCTCGAGTCCCTGGCAGTCGGTCTCGAGGTTCTCGAGTGAGAGAAACGTTTCGCTCCACCTGCGCTCCACACGGAACCCGATTACGCGTTTCGCGGCGGCCCCGAAACAGGGCGCTGGCGGCGAGGGCGGGCCGGGCAAGGGACCACGTGGCTCTCGTCGCGCCGCGCCATATCGCCGCGGGAGGGCGGGGGCCGGCGGCTACGTGTTTAGTGGGGCGTCGCGGGCAGTCTGAGCGTCACGTGCGAGGGCCGCTCGCAGTGCGACTCTCTCGGCAGGCCGGACAAAAAGAGGCGCGGAACGCAAGGCCGGCTTCGGGCGCGAGACGGGAAGACGCGGAAGCGCGGGACGGAGCGCAGGGAGGATGGAGAGGGTAGGATTAGTGGCAAACATGTAGTGGTCAACCCCACAGTGAGCTGCCCCTTACATGTTTGTTCTCTCTTTTATCAGCATATGCTAATCGCCATCTCCCGCTACTTGAATGCAAGATTATTTTAGTCAGAAATGAACAACAACACCGGACCCTCGGTAGAAGACATTCTCGTAATCTAATGTACCCGCGACTACGTTGGACTGTTTTTCTCTGTTAGTGTTATTCCAACAACTAATCTATCATCCGATAAAATTATGAAATCGATGGACCACCATGTTTCCAAGAGAACAGATTCTATCGGCCCAAAGGGTGGCAAACGTTTGAAATCAAAATCTATGAAAACCGCACAATAATATTCGTTCACGGCCATTTCGTGTTCTTCTCACTCCTCTTTTTGGATTGAATGTGAATTTGATTAAGATGAATAAGTTCGAGTGTATGTATATCATATATAATATATATGATGATATATATTAATTATATTATATATTATAATATTATTGTGACCGTAATGGGAAACGGTACTCTCACAACAAATAAAATAATATAAAGGACGGGTCATTCTCGTGAATGGGTTCACGGGGAATTGAACGCTGCATTAGAAGAATAATGCGAGGACTCCTTTGTGCAATTGAAAGTTTTAATGATTGAAACACTATATACATAATTATTTACAATAAGCATGCGCAAGGCCTTTTAATATTTCGTCGCACTGAGTCCGCTACTTGAAGCTTCCGATGTCCGGCTGGTGGAGGCGAGCGTGGCCGCGTGGCACGGGCGGCGTGTTCGGCACTTCGGTCGCGAAAGCTTGTTCGGGAACGATTCTGGCGGCCGATCGCAGACCTCCCAATGCGTGGCGCAACGGAATACTCGCGGATCCACACCCAGCTAATGCAAGCATGTTACATATAATAACTTGCCACAACGAGCAATGGCGTCCCGATCGGCGCTCCGAGCAACCGTTGTTCTCAATCCCATCGACTGTTTCGCCCTGACGGTGGCGGCCCGCTGGCTGGCATCACACCGGGGGACATAGACGCGTGTCTTGTCGAGTTACTCTCTCAATACTCTCAATAATTTAAATGTTTTCACTGATCCGGTCTGGTGCGCACTTCGTTTCTCCTAATGCATCTGATTAGATTTTTAATCCCTCTATCTCCCACTTAACGGCTAAATCCGTTCCACACTGGTTGGGGTAATATCAACACAAACTTGCTTGGGGCGCACTCAGCCGTCGTGTTGCGCGTCGCGGGCTTTCTCTTGGGCGATACTTCTCCACTCCGAGACGTCGCGCCTCCCCTGCCGTTTACTCACGTCACTCGCTCGCGCCGTTCTGCGCCCCGGTTTTGACGTTGGTGGCAGCGGCGCGGCGGCGGCGTTATACTCTGATCGATTTAGTGTTTCTTTTACTTAGAATTTAGTAATCATTTATTGCTTGGTTTATCAATGCGGAACGTTCTTCGTTTTAAATATATATATTATTATACTATATATATATATTTATATTATACTATATATAAATGAAGAGTGTATTGATTAAATAAAAATGAATTTGAAAATAGAAAGGTGAAAGATCGTAAGGGCGTACTTGTATATTGGATATAAATAATACAATTATCGCTTGTTTCTTATCGCTGGCCAGTAAACACTTTCGTCACAGTTTTTGTGAGTTTTGTGGAGCGGTTTCTTTCACTGGTTTTCATGCTTCCCACATCACAAGAAACTGTAAGCGGGTGGACCCTCATTTACTTAGTGACAGAAGGAGGAAGTGAGAGTCGGCCGCTGCCCTTGGGGGTGATACGGAACAGATCACTCAAGCAGATGAACACGGAAGTGTGCATTCTTTTCTGATATCGATGGCAGCGATATCTGGGGGAGTTGATGATTTTGGTCCGATTTTGGCTACAGCCACAGTGCAGCTGAAATAACTATCGTTCGCTACCAGATAACTGCGACGGAAATCGTCTATTTCATCCGTCAAACAGCCGCGCAGATTCACCATGCGAACGAGGAGTTTTCAAATGAAAACAACTAGTGGCACATCAGATGGCATAGACTTTCTTGTACTAGTTAGTTTTCAAATTTCTTTGGTCCGGGTGAGCTTTTCGGTTTTGTCCCATCTGCTTTGCATCCATCGCCAACCAAATGACATTTTTTCACCTTTTCTCAATTTTTCGTTCCCCTAATGGTAGATCTGAATCGTAGCTTTATGAAAATTGTAGAAGAGAAAAACCTCGTCCTCATTGGAAATTTGCGTTGAAAAATTTGCGTTCTTGATATTTTCTTAATTTTTCGGTTTCTTAATTGTCGAGCGGAGGTATTATTTTAAGATTATTAAAAAAACGGTAAAACCTCATCCTAAATGGCAATTTTCTTTGAAAAATTTGGAGCCATTTAAAAAAATTGTGTTTAAGCCCTACTATTAATTCAAAATTTAAAACTTTTGTTCCCAGAAAATTTTTACGTTTTCGAAAAACTTTATTAAAAATTATTAATGCACTTTAACTCGCAAATACAATAGTGTTTTCAATTTGCTGAAAAAGTGCATATTAACGGAGTGAGAGATCTCTCAAATAAATTACATTTGTGTTATTTTCGAAAAAATAAAAACTACATTAAACAAATTGAAGAAAACATTTAGAGTCATTTTTGAGAAAATGGGGTTTGAGAAGTTTTTTGAGAAAGTATTAAAAATTTTCTGGGGTGTGGTGTAAAGTACCCCTAAATTTTGAAGAAAGTTTTTTCAAAATCGCTGCGCCTCGAGTAGATGATCGCCTCGAGTGCGATCGGGGAATATCCATTTTGGAAAAAAGTGCATGAATCGTTTAGTTGCTAGTGGTATTCACAGGTTAACAGACGGACAGTCGTTTTGACAATTAGTTTTTCGGTATTAAGGACACACAAAATTGGGATTCTGGCTACAACATGTGTTAGAGACTGTTTTGTTTTCCCAATTTATCAACTGTATTTATCCGCTTTTTTGTTATCAGGACCCAGTAAATGAATTTTAACTACCGAAGATCCGTCGTTTTCTGTGCAACATTACATAACTTTCCCTATTAATAGAATAGAGCAAAGTAGCATTTGTGTTATCTGTTACAGGACATTAGCAAAATTCCTACCAAAAGGTCAAAGCAAAAAATTGATGCTATTTTTGAGATATTTCCCTTAAGTATATTTTAAGAAGAGAAAGTTATTGAATGATGCGGGGAAAATCCGTGAATTTTCGGCAGAAAAACTCTTATTGCCGGGCCCTGTTAACAAAAAAGCGGAAAATGCAATTGCTAAATTTATTACAAAATCATTTAATACGTGGTGTAGCCTGAATCCAGATTTGTGGGATTCTTGATGCCGAAAAATCGAATGACGGCAAGACGCCTTATTGTCCATCCGTCTTAGAAGCGGCTAAGCCGTTCAGCTTATATTCCCCAATTGATGTCGCACCCCCTTGAATTTGAAATTGATGTTTTAATATTGGTGGGTACTTTTCATGAACCTCCTGGGACATTTGCAAAATTTTCAAAAAAATTGCTCCATCATTTATAATGAAATTTTGCAGTTGGATAGTGTGAAGGGCGTTTAAGAGAATGGTGCAGGCCTCATTTTTGTTAAAAACTCTGATTTTTCGAAAGTTTCAAAAATTCAAAATTCTTGCGGCGCCCTCCTACAACTATAATGATGAAGATAGATTTTTGTATTAATAAGGTCTGTTCTTTAAAGTGGATTTTGCCATAAGGTCATGTACAATTTTGCGAAAACTGAAGTACTTTTCACGTAATTGTGCGTGAAAGTACAGGCTAAAATGTAGGAGCTGTTTTATCACAACTACTTTTAAACTTAAATAATGCATTTATCATGTTCAGTTTTCAATCATGAGTTAAATAGTATTTATTTTGATTTTTCCTGTGCTTCAAAAGTATCTCGAAAGACGATGACCTTTCGCTGCTTGAAACTTTCCGGCCACCTCTGAGGGAATTTCCCAGCAGGAAAGCAACTTGCGTTGGAGTTCGTCGGAGTTGCAGTCGTTCATAAACAACGGGAACGCGAAATCTCCGGAGGAGGAACTTCAGAGAATGGTGTTAAGCGAACTGCAGTCGAAGTGCCGATTAAGGGCGGAGCTCATGTCACGTAAAAACTGAGAAGGAACTGCTAGGAACTTTCAAGCTAGCTAGTTCCACGACAACAGTTCCCCACACATCCTAAAGCCAAAAAAAGTAAACTCTCTGTTACAATCCTGAGAATACAATAATTACTAAATTTCAAATAAGTGATGACATTAAACAGATTTAATCCTAAACTACATCAACTTTTATGTATTTGACGTCAAAATACAGTTTCAAACTCTGTGCGACGTACAGAAGAAAAGTACAATCTATGCACTTTTTATTGAGTTCGAGTCCCGACTGTAGCGGGATTTTCGACACTAGCTATATAGCTAGGTCGAATTCAGCTGCAGCCTGGAGGATAAATCTAGCGGCCGGCTCGGATCAGTAGTTTGCCGTGTTTTCACCGATCAACACCAAGCGAACATCGGAGCAGTTCTAACGAAAGGGGCATGGGCCGCGCGAGATTTTTCTTTCCTCTTCCTTGCCCAATCGTTATCCTTGCTTGCACAGACTTACACTAACATGCACTACACTACCACTCATACCGGTAGATAAGACAGGATCTTAAGAACTTGTCCCGGCTGGGGCGGTGTCCCACTGGTGTGAGATACCTGGTTGAGGAAAACCTGCAAGTTGACCGCGGTCGGCGCCGGATCTCTCCATTTAACGAGGGAAGATCACCGCCATCCAATATGGGACTAATGACCTTAGCAGCTGTCACTCCCAGCATCAACAATCAATCAATTCTGTGTATTAAAATATGTTGGCAGCGGCATATGTGTTTCGGCTTGTCTCAATCTTTGGTGTTATTGACCAAGAATTTAAAGTACTTGTTTTAGGCATATTTAGTCTGTTAGAACTATACAGCACACATAGTAGTTCATGCATTTAAAATAGTATTAAAATAAATATTATGTTTATTGGCGATGATTAATACAAATCTAATGTTATTGTGTAGAAGAGGTTATGCGGCTGAAAAAATTTTACTCACCACTTAAACTTATGTATCGATTTTAATTACTTAATGTGTGCTGGAAATGTGTTGTAAAATAATGCACAGTTATGTGATTTTTTATAGTGTGCTGTTAATACTGATATCTGATGAATATGATTCCTACGTTGTCGTGTTATAATTAAAACCAGTATTGGAGAAATATGAATGTTGTCAATTTTGACAGAAACTTCTGATTCGTAAATAAATATTAGTAAAATTCCTAGCTAAATAAACAGGAGGTTGCAGGAAAAACATGTTGGATTTGCTTATTATCCGTACAATCCGTTTCTTTAACCTTGTTAGTCTGGAAGCTACACGATAGCATGGCATAGAATAGAATAGATAGAATAGAAGAAAGCAGTGTAGAGTAAAATAGATTTAGAGATTTAACAGACACGACAGAGTTAAACATAGAAAACTTTAACAGAAAATATAAAACTGTCATTAAAGACATTTTCATTCATTTCTCATATTAAGGTAACATACCACTAGAAATCAAAGGTAGCAAAGTCACATATATTTAAGTTATTGAGTTTTAACGAACGACATTTTATCTGTTCGTTTGCCGCCCTCTACTAGATTGATGCATGGAATCGTCTCTTTCACGACATATGAAGCAACGAGGTTGGAATCATTCTATTAATTTAATATGAAATACAACATTGTTTTCAACAATGATAATTGAATGCATGCTTCCGTTTGTATGCATAATTCTAAAATATCTGTCATCTAAATATACCTGTAACAAGTCATTTATGGTCAATATGATGTGGCCAATGGGTCAATGAACCCTATATCGATGAGGTTTATCGTCCACTTTTCGTTGATCCATTTAGCAAATGCTGAAATAACGCCTTCTCTTCTTTCTGGACATATATGTGACTTCGCTATCAGTTCGTTTTCTTGAGCTCTGAATGGTGATATTGACAAATATATTTTTTCAAATAACGTCCATGTTCTTGCGGTAAGAAGTTGATTCTTTCATGTGCAGCACGGTAAGGGATCAGAAACAAAATCTGCAGCTCATTTACCGTTGCTAATAGATATTATTTTATGGAAACGAATATTTTCTTTTACTCAAATCTTGCCAAAAACATCCTTTGCTTATTTATATATTTATATGAGCAATATTGATAGAACCTCTATTTATAACATTCACGTTAATGTAATTAAAGGACTAGACACGAGATTACAGAGCTCAAGAAAACCTGTACACATTGCACTTCTCCTCCATAAATAAATACATCGTTAATTTATTCACGTTAAATAATTAAGTAAATAAAACTAGATCGTGTAGCTACATTTTTGTAACAAAATTTGCTGAAGTGTACGTGTCTTCCGAGAATGGGAATTGTGGCGTAAATGGCGTGGGAACCAAGCATTACATCGCATATTCATGCACTGCGCCGGTGAATGCAAAATCGCTCGAGTTATCTCCATCCAGTGCTTGATTCACCACAGCCTACTCTAAACAGAACCTACAATAATGCCTATGATGACACCATTGGGCATGAAAAAAGGGACTTCAGAAGAAACCAGAACGAAATAACACATAACACAAATATCATTACTAGAGGTCTATAGCAGAAAACGTGATGCTGTCAAGTGTGAGGAAAATGGGAGTCCTGTAGCAGAAAACATTGTGCTATCGAATATACGGAACATATAAGAGACTGCAACAGCAAAAATGCTACTTGTATGTGAAAATCAGCATTTTCACAGCTACAGATCCCTAGATTTCGATCCAATACGCATACAAGTTAGTGCGCAAATCAAAGAAAACTTGTATGGAAATATCTGGAAGGAGAAAAAGATACTGAAGTCATTTAACTTATTAATATACATTAGAGACGGCGTTATATGCTTACTAGAAGAGTGTGGCGTCGTCAACACTGTAACCTGTTTTAAAAGTTCTTTCATGTAATGAAAATATCAAAAATAACATTGTTCAAATAAGTTTTTACAGTCTCGGGCATTCGGAATACCGATGAATCGTATAAGTCGACAATGTTATACTCATAAGCTGGTAATATTGCAATTTCAAAATTATAATCGCCATAAAAAATACTTGCATATATGGATGATGCGAATTGTTTGAACTTAGTAAAGGTACATTTTGTACGTTTTTTGCAAGTATTCTCAAAAATGCACGTTAAAGATTAACTGAAAGCTGTTTTTCAATATTATTCTCTAATCCTTAATAAAAGATAATTCTCAATTAGTTCCGAAACTTCTGTCACAAAACCTTCCTCAATTACTTCTTCCCCCCGCATTTACACGTTTAAGGGCGTAAATGTGCAAAGTCGAATACGCTTCCTCGGCTGTGCTTCAGTTCTCTAATATTACTCAGTTCTGG
>BOPP01000084.1:1005632-1034324 GCA_017312745.1 Gryllus bimaculatus | reverse complement strand
CGAGTTGCTGAGGTCACGGGCGGCCGAGCCGCCGGCAGCGCACGCTGGAAGAGCGAAACGGACCCCCGCCACAGCCCCGCCCCGCCAGCGGCCAGACAGAAACATATCAGGCTAGGCGCCAACAGAGCGACCGCCCTTATGACAGCGCACAAACATGAATCACACCGCCCCCGAAGCGCAGACGCCCATGAAAAAGTCGAAACGGGCCCAGGGTGTTTACGTAACACGATAAAAAAGGCCCCGTGATGTGAAAAAGCTTAAATAAGAGGCTAACAAGGAAAAAAGCTTAGTACAATATGAAGAGAAGAAACATATTTCAATAGAAAACGAGCCCTAAAAGTCAAAAGAACTGAAGATACGCGAGCTCATAAGGAGTAATTCTGAGAAAGCCCACACTATTAAAGAATGTTTCGATAAAAAAATATGCACACAAAAATAACGAAACAATGTCACGCCGCAGGATAAAATATGGCCGCGATGAAGAACTCTACATAAAAAAATTGAAAGCGAAATTGCTATTGGGAAGCACAAATATGCGACCGAGATAAACAAAAGACACGGAAAACGGCTTCAAATGAGGCAATATAAAACTATATATTATACCGACTGTAAAGCGAATGCCACACCAACAGGTATGAAAAACATTGAAATGAATATGAAATGTAATGCATGTCGATTAAGGGCGGAAGCTCATGTCAACGTATTAAAAATGAGAAGGATAACAGCGTAGGAACTCAAGACTAGACTAATGTTTCACGACAAGAACAATACATTGCTACAACATCCTAAGACAAAAACACGATAAACTCTATCTTTACTCTGTCCTGAGATAAGTACCATGTACCAGATATTACCTAATTCTCCCATCATAGAGGGTATGACATTTAAATACAATAGAAGTCTGAATCCTGCGTGCGAATCATATAATCTTATGTACTCTGACGTCCAACAAAATAATGTTTCATAACTTCTTGTGTGTATCTGCTCGAGAGAAATAAATCAGAGATTTTCACTCGTCTTTTATTGGTTTTCGAGTCCCGGACTGTAGCCGGGAATTTTCGACAACTAGCTTTATTTACATATAAGCGATATTATTCAGCATACACAGATTCTTGCGAGGATTAAATCTAAGCGGCCGGCTCGGAATCAGTAGTTGCCGTGTTTTTTAAAGCCAACACAACAGTGATTCTACCGATCAACACAAGCGTATAATACTCGGTGTGAGGCATATCTAAAGCTGTGAAATGAGGATGCGGGCCGCGCGAGATTTTTTATTTCGCTCTTCACCATCTGCCCTACGCAATCGTGAATAATTTTACATTGACAGCCACAGATGCAGATCTAACACATACACTTCCACGCTGCACCGACACCCTCATAGCCCCGAGGTAAGATAAGACATGCGAACCCGCGACCAGATCTAAGACTCTGTCCCGCGAGTGGCCGGCGAGGTGTCAGCACTCGTGTAGTTCCTAGAGCGATACCGTGGTTTGATGATACAACCTGCTCAAAGTTGTACAACACGCTCCTGCTTCCTCACTTCCTGAGAAGCGGTAAGTGGTGCGGGGAATCCTTCCTCGTGCTCGCGCATAGCGTCCCGAGACGGATTCTCCTTGCATTATAACAGAGGGAAAGTCCACTCACCAGATCCAAGGATCTCAGGTACTACTACTGACGCTCTAGCAAGACTTGGGTCACTCCCGCATCAACAATCAATCCAATTCTGTATAGAATGTGTGTGTGCAGCGCATAGGGTTCGGCTTGTCTCAATCTTTTTGGTGTTTTAGCCGACCCAAGCGAGTGTGTGAAGTACTTGTTTTAGGCATATTTAGTCATGTATAGAACTATATAGCACACATAGTAGCTTCATGCATTTAAATAGGAATTTAAGAATAAATATTTATGTTCATTGGCCCGCTCGATTTAAAAATGAAAAATAGTGTTGTTCATTCGTGTAGAAAGGAGGTTATGAGCGGCCTAAACTCTTTAATTGCCCAAAGTGCTCAATGCAATTGAGCAGGGGGGGGGGGAGGGGGGGGATTTAGCGGATACATTACGGGTGATTTAACATCCCACAGCATATAAAAATATTGAAAGAATATGAATGCCCAAGAAATGAGAACAAAAGCAAGTGAAAAGCAGATACTGAATATGTTCTGCGCCGCTAGACATTCAGTCCTAATCGACTGCCTAAATGAACAAGACCATAAATAACGAATTTCAAAGAGCTCAAATGCTAGTTTACCTCGGATGCTAATTGCAGCCTGAAAAATTATCAACCCACTTACACTTGCGTATGATTTAATTACTTTATGTGTGCTATAAATGTGTTATTAAAAAATGATATGCACGTTATGTGAATTTTTATAGTAGTGCTGTTATACTGACATTTGGATGAATGATTCCCTTGTTGTCCATTTTTTATATTTCTTTCTAGAGCTCAACCCCCACATGTAGCTCAGTATTGTCAATGTGCCTTTGTCCACCTCAACACAACTCAACGTATCGGACTCGTAATAATAGCAAATATTGGTGTTATTTCCTAGTATAATAAACAGAGAGCATGACCCTATAAATTTTCACTCGCTTCACAGATATTGACGCATAGTCTACTCATCTGCCAAATTACTCGTTTCTTGGCCCTTTATTCTGCATGAATCTAACTTCTGCGTGGTGCCATATTCCTATATCTCCAGCCAGCGTCGCGACACGTAATAGTATATTTGCAACTAGCAGATCTCATTAGATCAGATTCATCGCGTCATCGGTACCGAGAGTTATGCATGTGCAGATACACACATACATTCGACCATTAAAAAACCTCCATGGAATCATTATCATATACTACTTTCTCATTACGGCAGCTAAACAATCATAACCTCTCACCATAATCCTCGTCAACTGTCTCTGCGTCGGTCCCACCGGGTGCCCACATTTATTACTCGCGTGTATCTCAAAACTCGACACCCGATCAATATTATCTCTCTTCGAGATCTGGTCGGCCGCTCCTCCATACACCCTCGACTGAGCCCACATTTTGTGAGCTCGAGCCGCGCCGCCACTCCTACTCTTCTCCACATCGCACCAGCCAGTCAGCATCTCTGCGAATCTTCTCAATTCGTGGCGCACAATCACCTCTTGTCCACCACACTACCGAGGCACCCCGACCATTCTATCGCCTGCCACCCTCCACTCGCATACTCAATCGAACGTGCGCTTCCAGTTACTACCGCGCGCTCCGCACCTCTAAAATCTTTGCTCATCCCAACTACTCACCTCGCAACGAACGCTCCCGGCGGCGTTCGTGACCTCCGTGTCCCTCTCCTGCATCATATGGCAATACGTCCACAAGACTCAGTTGTCCGAATGAGTTGATATATTCGGGTGACCAGCGATGGGTGCCGGGTAGAGTGTGTCTCTCTGCACTTCGCGTGACGATAGCGGCCCGACACTAATAGATAGTGCGCTTGTGCATGATCATACTTGTGTCGCTCTCCTCTCGTCCGTAGTGATGCAGTCACATTGTACACACGCCCCGTCTACTACCACTTCAATAGTTACTACACCTAAGCTTCCAGTCTCTACTCGCCCGCATCGGCGCGGCCTCCATTCTTCTGTGCCACGACAGCGCGTCTGACGCCACGTAACTGCTCTCCAGTACACACAGGAAATCCGTGGCTGCTCTCCAGTTTCCTCTGTTTCAGTGCTCGATACGTGTCTCTCCATCCTCTCGAACGCTCCACCATCTCTCTGCCCTTGCGACGTACGGTCCTCCGCGTGCACCTCCCAGCGAGCTCTCATCCTGAGCGCCTCCCATTATCCCCTGTCCGACGATAGTTGATCGATACCGTATGCACAGAGTGGCCGAGCTGAACAACTGTCACGCGTTAATGCGTTCAATACCATACTACACGGTCCCTCTCTCAGTGATCAGCCACACGCCACTACAAGCTGTCGACACCCGTGTCTCCATCCGTGACATAGCTCCATCCCGAACCTCGCTTAATGTTAGTTCACTCGTTCACTTACTAAGTAACGTGACACTAGAGTCGTTATAGCTACCTCTGTGTATGCTCATACCATGATACAGAGAGTTCGCGAAGGCGGCGTGTCTCTGTCCTCGCTACTGTGGTGGAACCCAGACCGTCTCACAGATCGACCTGATTCCAGTGTCTTGCGCGGTCCTCACGCTGCGAATGCGCTCAAAACCGATCAAGCAATCTCTCATCCAGTGACCTTGCCTTCAGCCCGGCCTCTCTCAAGACAGAACTCCTACAATAAGGCCTCTCGATTGCTCCTCGCGGCCGGGGACCTGTCCTAGGAGCCAGAAGCCCCCAAGCAACGATCCAAATGATGGATAGAAACACTAGCGCGAGCTGCCAATCGTCAGCATGTTACTAGGAGTTCTCTGGCAAGAAAACGTGATCGCTGTCAAGTGTCGAGAAAATGGGAGTCCTGTAGCAGAAAACATTTGCCATCGAATATACGGAACGTATTTAAAGAGTCCTGCCAACAGCAAAAATGCTACCTTGTATGTGAAAATCCAGCATTTTCACAACTACAGATCCCTAGATTTGCGACCTCAACATACGACACAAGCTGTAGTGCGCAAATCAAAGAAAACGATGTATGGAAATACTGGAAAGCGAGAAAAAGATACTGAAGTCATTTAACTTATTAATACTACATTAGAAGACGGCGTTATATGCTTACTAGACAGGAGTGTGGCGTCGCGACACTGTAAACTAGTTTTAGAGAGTCTCCGATTCGTCAAATGAAAATATCAGCATTAACATTGTTCAAATAAGTTTTTACGGCCAGTACACGGCGCCTCTCCGGGACGCAATACAATGAATGTATAATTCGACAGTTGTTGTGACGTCATTAAGCTGTCAAGTATTGCTTTTGAAAATAGTGGCCTTATTGCTTTGTGGAAAACATCCGAAATATTACCTGTGCGAATAACAGCAGAGCAGTTCCAAAACCGGCGGAAATAATTCCGTGTCTCTCTCTCTACGCCGGCGCAGTAGGGTAGCAAATGCTGCAAAAACAAACATCGTAACGATCACTCCGAAAGTAGGCGTAGCAGGAACAATTCCTCCCGTACGAATCACTCATGCATTCTGATTCGTATAATCATCAATTACACAAGAATTCGAACTTTGATTCCACTCATGCTGACACAATATCCTACGCTTATCCCACTCTTCCTGCCTAATAATAGTCGTCGGGTACATACTTGGGTGCCCAAACATCCGTGTATCTTCACTCAAACCTTTCCAAAAACCAGATCCCACTCCTACTCGCACATTAAAAATAAATATCATGTCCACATTATTTTGTAACATTGTTTTCACATCTGAATAGATATGATGGGTGCACGACGTTATGCGTTTCCTCAAACCTAACCATACAAGTAGTGGTCTATTAGGTTAATGTTTTATTAAGGTAGGTACATCTGGCCGGAAACTTACAGATGTGAGATAAGCTTCAAACCAACGTTCTATGTGAAGAGCACACAATCTGCAAATAGAAATCAGATTTTGTGTACGAAGCGCGATCGTGTTCCTCGGGCGCTGGCAGGTAAGATAGGGTAGTGCGGCAGGAGGGCCACAAATTCTTAGATAAATGAATAATGGAGAGTAGTAAAAGATATATGACGTCAGGCATAAGTAGTTAGGTCAGAAACAGTGTCCGCGACTTGATGGCAGATAACTAGGAAGATGGAAGGAGCGGGATGGTGTGGGAGACTCACTGCCGAGGTTGTGAAAGGATGTGTTTTGGCAAGCTCGCTACGAGTGCATTGTCGGACCGAGTGCAGGTGCATCATGCCCGATTAGGTTTTTAGTGGAGTGAAAGTTAGCTCAAATAACTTTAACAGTGTCTCACAGAGTGAAGTTTAGCGAGCATTGTGTGTGCGTGTCTAACTTTGCTTTGGCACGTGTTTGGTTTATGTGCATCGGGAAGGGCAGAGTCGAAACTAGTAGTGCGTTTGAGCGCGGTGCACAGTTGTAGTTGATTCATATGTATGACACCCACAGTTGGCACGGAGCGCTGACATGTCGCTGCGTTGTCACGATTTTGTTCAGATGTAGTGACCACCCAAATTGATGTCATTCTGCCCTCCTACGATGATGACTGTGTCCCGTTTGTGTGAGTTTTTGTGCGGGTGCCCAACTCACTGCTTGGTCGGCAAACCTCCCGTCAGGTTTAAACACACTCGTGACATAAATTGGATGGGAGTTTCATACTGAGCAGGGAGAATATTTGTCGCCCATGACTATCTGATAAAATCTTTTTATCTTTTTGCCCTTTTTGATGGGCTCAGTGGAAATGTCCTTGTTTAGTTGTGAGAGAGGTTGCGCAACGCTACGTGTCTTTTTTCTTTGCGCTTGTTAGCCTGTTGGCGTTGGTTTGTGGATGAACGTGTCGATGATGGGAGGGGGTAGTGAAGATTGGGAAGGCAACGAAACTCATTGTCATAATCTAAAACAGAAAATCTGTTTTCAGTCGTGATTGGTATGGTGATTGTGTTTTTGCGAGGCACTATGGGATGAAAGTACGCTATTCTTGGCCAAAGTAATAACTCGGTAATTTGAAGAGCAAATCGCCTGAAAGTTGGTACGCATATAGACACAAAGAAGGTAATACATTTATCATATTACATGTTACAAAATTTCAAAATAGCAGCTCACGTATACGTTCTGTCTTGAGGTGAGAAGAGATAGAAATTAAAAATTAGTATGGAAACTTTTCTTATGATGTTGACACATTGAGCGAGAAATTGCTTCAAATTTGGCGCCTTATTTTGTAATAGGACATTTTTGATGTTCTTTGAAGGCGTTTCAGAGGCAAGGACTATGCATTTCAAACTTGGCGCTTCGGAGATTGCTGTGCAAATTTCTTCTCTGTTTACCAAATACTCATTTCTTTAGTACAAAGTTTCTTTACGTAGATTGTCAGCTGCTTCCTGTTAGTTTGGAGCGTCACCGAAAGATCGTATCAGCTCCTGGGCAGCTCCTCGTTCGAACCATGTGGAGCATTGTCAATATTCTGAGAATACCGCGTTTTCCATGTTAGACGCGACGAGCTAGCATCGTCATCAGAAGCGAAGTGCAGAAAGCTTAGTAAAAACGTTTTGTACGTCTTCAAGGTTCAATTCAGGGATGTGACAGGCACTGGATGCGGTTATAACATGAAGTAAAAACGACGAAATTCGTAAAGAAAGGTTTCATTTCGTTTGGACAGAGGTAACTGTGACAATTGCTTCAATACTTGTTACTTCTTTCTCCAAGTAACAATATTGGGCAATTGTGTGTCGTCTCTTTTCCGGAACACTCTTGTCTGACAAAAAGCTACTGATAGAAGAGGCAATGTTTCTTTGCAGCTTTTTCTTCGAGTATTTCGCCGCTTCAATGTATGGAGTTATCTGTAAACAAGATTTCATATTGTTGTGAAATAAATAGACAATTCGTAGTACTAATATAAAAAAATGTTCACTCCAATCACTTGAAAGTATCTATTCCATAGCATTCTCATCAGATACTTCAACAAGATCAGATATTTCCTCAATTGTGTGATTTTGATTCTAGTGCAGGGCAAATGAGCGTTTTGATTACTTTCAGTGGAAGTTCCTTTTTCTTACTATTTTGAACTTTTTTTTTTCAGGCTGACGAATGGCTGTCGAATGATGGGATCGGATGATTCCAACGCTCTGTTGAAGATATCTGAAAACGTTGTGGATTCTGCTGTCTTTTCTGGCGTGAGTCTCTCTGTGATTTTTGTACAATATATTTCTGGATTCTGAAGCTTCTTCTTCCAGGCATCCAAGTGGCAGAATACTAAGCTGAAGTATGTGCTTCCCATGTACAATAACTTTATGAACACTTACAGACACAGGTAACGAATCATAGACTTTTCTGTATACTTCAGCAGTCTCCGTACAATACTTGCTAAATAATTCAGGGTCAATGTTGTATTGACAAGCTATCAGGATAATTATTGTCAAATATAGAGAAAAATATAACCATTATGGCCTGTCCATTGCTAAGCACAATTTCCACTTCGCCGAGTTCATGAATTTCTTTCTCAATCTTCAATTTTTTCCTGGAGAACACTCTTGCTGGTTTCCTTTTTATATTCCAATTTAATTGGTCTGCAGAAGGTGTCTGCAGAAGAATTATATTGAAACTCACCAAGCGCAAGGGTATGAGTGTTGTGGCAAATATCGTCGATTCTAAGGACTCAGAAAGGGAAGAAGAAATTTGCTTATACAGACTTTGTCCGGAGCTCCCATCAACGCCATAACTGCACATTAGCTGTGCATTACAGACGGTTGTATCAGTTAACATTTTTTTAGGGAATAATTACATCTTCTTCGAGAAGAACTATTCTCCTTGCTGTATGACTAAACAGGGCCTGTAGCTATACTATCTGTGACATGTAAGCCTGAAGGTGTGCATGTTGCTTTTACTTTTTTCACTTTTTCATACGATGGGAAAATATCTGCATTATGGGTTGTAGATAGTAGTCTTGTGTTTATATACTGTTTCTTGCTCAAATTGTTATCTAACAAATAGCTCCTCATCGGATAATGCAACTAGTTTCTTGTTTTGGGAATTATATAATATTTTCGATAGACTAGTTGGAGTTTCAGTGACATGGTCTAGAACAACAGCTATATCTCTTTTCCCCGAAGCTCGAGCCGAAATGCTTACAGTTTTTACCATTAAATTTTCCTGATGGTTGTTTTCGAAGGACAATTTTGCATCCACTTTTCGTTTGGACCTCACAGATTTCTCATAGTAGGAACGCACAGGTCACCCTGTTACAGATTTATCTTCAGGTTATTCAGTCGACTTGCTCTGCAGGCACGAAATCTTCAGAAAGCCATTCAGAATGTTTTGATAAGAACGTCATAGTTCAGTGACCATCCTGTCATCTTCTATTAAGTTTGTGGCAAAAATATTTTATTTCTATCTTCAAACCCTTTAAAAGGTCTTCAGAGACATTATTACCATAACATGCACTCGAGAACTGCACATTCTTGCGTCTCTTTTACCTCCACTGAATGCCACACAATGAATTTGTCTTTTTGATTGATACGACGTACACTTTAAAAGACACAAATTTCGCGTAAAGCGGCAGGTAGCAGCAGCTAAAATTATGTAAAACATTATTTCCTTTAGTTGAATGATAATTTAGAAATAGATTCAGTGCAGAAAACGGCAGCATATTAGTTGTAAGTCAATGTAAACAAGAACATCCTTCAAAATACGCTTACAGTTACAGGATATGTTTATTCCTGCACGAATATTCCGCGATGTGAATAACTACAGTTAATATTAGAAGTACTAAAGCTTACCTTCATTACCAATATCCATATTGCAACTACGACCTCAACACCAAAATACTATTACAAAGTACAAAATACTCTGTACTTTCGCATGTATCGCACTCAATCCTTTCAACTTGCTTACGGAAGTGCCAACTACCAGCACCTTGTACATAAAACTAGGATAACCAACTTGAGTAATTATATCAATTCATGATGCTTTGAATATAATAGAATACTTGTATTCATGTTAATTTGTGATATGTTACAACTTATTTTTTGACTTTTGGCCAAGAATTAGTCCATTTGATCCCAATGTGCAACGGTTGGAAGCGGTGATGGACTGTTGGAAGTTTCTGCGGTGTTGCCTATTGTCCAACCATCTGTCTTGAACGACCTTTTCAAGCCTTCGTATATGTTCATCTATATTGTTGTTTATGTGTGTGAAGGCTTTCAGAAGGTCGGCTTTGAGATGGTACAGAGTAGAAAGCACATTCATTAGTCAAACATACAGAAAGTGTTCCAAATTGCTACTGTGCATATTATTCATTATTGTTGCAGGTTTCACCCAATAAAATGATCATGAAAAGGCATAATTTAGGAAAATATTTATGAAAGGCAGAGTAATGAATAAAGTTTTATTAATTGTTAAAGTTTTTTTTTACATGTAAGTTGTTCTGAAGTACTGCATCCCTTGATTTTATACATTTCATCGCGCCAGAAGTAAACAGTCTTCGCTGAAGACTGAAAGCATTCGATTCTACCAAGAAATACGGTGTACTATGTAAGGAATCATACAAATATAATATTGACAAAATCTAGACCTTTAAAAGTTATGTACCTAATTGTAAATTGCTTAGTTTTTCAAATATCTGTCCCACAAAAAGTCCGTTTGATCTTAAATTGTTCATTTAGTTCATTAATAAATGTTCGCAAATCGATTTTACATTTTGATATCTCGTAATATCTTCATTTCTCGTCATAAATTTTTTAGGATTACTTTATCTTGTTCAGAAACCTTATTTCGCAGTTCTTATTGCACTCTGAGTAGGTCTATTTGCATATTTACTTACGAGTGTCAATTCTATTATATTACATTTTTAAATCTAATTGAAACATCAAATATAGCATGTAAACCCAAACAGAACAAATCTTTCATTGTTTTGAGGTACAGGTAGGGAAAAAGATGTAATGACATTCAAACTTTTAGATGTGCGTAAATTTGTTTAGAGTTTGGCAGTGAATAAAACTTCCAGAGCAATAAATTAAATATTTTTATTTTGATGGAGAATAAAATCGTTGATTATGTTGCGAATTGAATAATGATTTATGAAGTAAGTAGTTATTTTACGCATAAAATATGCTACAAGCAGCCTTGAGATTTGTTTACAATTTCATTTCATTACGAATTACTTGTTTTGCGGAGTTATCTACGCGAAGATTTCGTTCAAACGTATCAGATATGCAGCGTTTATCTTTTTAGTGATATCACGTAGTCTGGAATTAGGTCATCTGTAGGTTTCAGCTTAATGTAACTTATCTTTTACTCACGTGGCTCAGAAGAGATTTCCCTTGGGGGATTCATAACTCCTCTTATATTTATCGAAAGACTATAAAAAAGCATTTTTCGTGATTCCTTACTAGAAAGAAAAATATTGCTTTTCTTCTTCCAATTCACAGGTTTCTTGATCCCAAATCAATCCACCGATTTTAGTATTTAATAAAGAGTGTCATGAGGAATTGTCCCCTCCCTTAATTTCTAATATTTAGAAAAATGTGTTTGATTTATTACAGTATAATTGTAGAAAGATATTTCAATACTCAATATAACTTAGTAGATGTTAAAAATACCATCTAGTATTACCTATCTGCAGTTAAAAACGCGTATATATTATGGTTTTATTTATAAATGTATTTATTATAGATCATCAAAATCTGAAAAAAAAGTGTGTAGCAAATGGGGAAGAAGTATTTTGTTTGCACGTTTTCTTGTCTTCAATCCCTGTCACCTCTCGTTTATTGCTCCGATTTCAAAATTATGAATAATGTATAAAGTTATAAATAATGAATAAAATTATGAATAAAGGTTAAAATAAGATTGGTTGGAAACAATGCAAAATCAGACATTTTCGCTCGCGAGTAATAGAAATGGCATTTGCTTTGTAAACTGCTGATTCGATTATATGAGTATATAGTATAATTAGCTTACACTGCGTTGATCAGGTTTTGCGTAAAGACCTGCACCAATAGATGCACTCTCTTCGCGAGTTTAGGCGAAAAATCATGAAGTATAATGAAATTTATAAATTTTATTAAAGTGATATTCTTATCTGTTGTTATCAAACTGAAGTAAACCGCGTTAGTTCCGGTATTCTCATTTTACAACTATTTACAACAGAAATTATATCGATGCCTCCCTTGTTCTCGTATTTACTAGGCTGTCCGGTGACGCCGCGTTCATGGCGATCGCCATGGACGCGGCGTCTCCGGGACTAGCTAGTAATATCTGACTCGAGCCGCGGGAAGCCTACGCTTCTCGCCCCCTTGTTCCGCCTACTTCTATCTAATCTAGGTAAATCCCGTCCCCACTCGACCTTGTTCTGGCTGGTCCGGCCTTGCCCGACTGGCTCCGCCTCGCCGCGAACCATACTCCGGTCTACTTCAACTAACCTTTCTAACTAAAATTGTGAGAAATCAGTACGAAAACCGTTATCTCGCCTCCTATACTCTATGTGATAGTTTAATATATTATATCAATAACAATAATGTTACTCTTCGACTACAAAAATGGCACCCATTCTGGCACACTGGCGCGATCCCAGGGGAGACCATAGGCGGCCATGCCCCCCCCCCCCCAAGACCAAGAGTTTTCATTTTCCTTCCATTATTTAGCAAAATTGGTTAATTACAACAATGTTTTATTTTTGTTTGATATTCTGTAAGTACGAACATTGTTACATTTTTAAAGAAATAAACATGTTTCGTTAACTACCTTCCTTCTTAATGAAAAAAATAGGAAAATGGATAGGACAAGGAAGGGCATTAACATGCGCGAGTTCTCGCATGGATACGCTAGTTATTATCACTCAGTTTTAATATTTTCTTCGCAGTTTGAATTGAAGTCTAGGTTTTGATATGAGTATCTTTTTTTATTGTAATTTTATTTTTTGTATACATTAGTTCAGTTTACATATTAACTGTACAAAATGTTTGAAGGTCTTAATCTATCTTATACTAACTTACACTAACTTTAAATTATATATTACAATTATATAAAAAATATACTGGGAGAGAAAGCAGGTAGCACCTCAGATTAGTATTATTCCTAGTTTGCGAACATTTCATAAAATGAATGGAAGGGATATCTGCTGTTAATTCTCGTTTGATAATTGGTGGTTTTGCCTAGTGATGATGCTTGAATTAGGGGAAGGTTAGTGTAAAAATTGTGTGCGAGGTAGGCTATTTGGTTTTTTATTGTGTTTATATTTAAACCATTGTGTAATTGATTGTTACTGATGAACCATGGTGCTTTTGTAATTATCTTAAGAATGTATTTTCGATAACTTGTATTTTGTTTAGGTTGGAATTAGCAGCATTTGTCTAGATGGGACAAGCATAGAGTAATGTCGGACGGATTATTGTTTTGTAGAGTAATAGAGCATTGGATTTGGAGAGTCGACTGTATTGATTCAGTAAGGCTCGTAGTTGAATTAGTTTAGTTTTGGCTTGCTGAGGTTTTACCTCTATATGTTGCTTCCATTTGCGTCAGGTATCAATGTTTAAGCCCAAGTATTTTATTGTTTTATTACTTGGTGTCCAATTGATGATGTCGTTATTTATGAAGAATGGAAGAGGGTGTGTGAATGGTTTTAATGTGAATATTTTTGCTACAGATTTTGTTGGGTTCACCTTTATTTTCCAGACATTAGCCCAATTTGCTAGTAAATTTAGGTGGTTCTGAAGCTGTTTGAAGAGTTGTTAAAGAGTTCCCTGAGATATACAGTGCAGTGTCATTGGCAAATTCAGCGGTGTTTATATGTGCTGAAGTAGGAATATCTGCTGTGTATAAATTGAACAACGTGGGGGAATGTGGTGAACCTTGGGGAACCCCAGCAGAAATTTTCCTTGGATTGGAGCAGTGGCCTTCGACTGAAACTGAAAATGTTATATTTGATATATAGCTAAGGATAACATATACTAAATATTTGGATGTACCTATTGAAATAAATTTAAAATAGAAAGCTGGATGCCATATTCTGTCGAATGTTTGCGAAATGTCTACGAATGCAGCTATGGTATGTTGCCCTTTTCAAATGAAGTGTTAATGTGTTCCGTAAGCCTTAATAGTTGGTGGGTGGTAGAGTATGACTGTGACTTTAAGCCAAACTCGTGCTGTGGTATACTAATTGTTTTCTTGATATGTTTGTTCAATCTGATGAGTATTAATTTCTCTAAGATTTTGGACATTATAGGTAGCAGACTGATAGGTCTGTAATTCTCTGATTTTGGGTGATTCTTGTTTGGTTTTGCGATTGGGTGATTGACAGAATTTTCGATGTTTGAGGAAAATATCCTGTTCTCAATACAGAGACTTTAAATGTTATTTATAAAAGCAATGGCTTTCTCCGGTAGATTTTTTAGAATGATTGTGTTGATCCGATCGTGGCCTGGAGCTTTTTTATTTCACATATCCTTTATTATTTTTTCCTATTTCATGGGGGTATATGAATTGTATTTGGTGGGGAACATCATTTAGGGAAGCACTGAACATTGTTATAATTTCGTTGTATTTCGGATCTTTCGGGGTGAATGTGTCAACAGTGTGAGGCAAGTACTTCAGTTTTTTCCATTGGGGAGTATTTTTTACCATCATTAGTTGCAAATGGGGGAATACTTGTTATTTTTTTAAGAGTTTCTTAGTAAACTGCCATAGAGAGTTGTTTTTAGTATTTAAGCTATTGATATAGGAATTGTATTGTTCTTGTTTATATCTGTTTAGAACCTTTTTAGAAATATTATTTAACAAATTTAGTTATTTTTTTAAAGAAGGAATTCTTAGGGAATTCCAAAGTCTTCTTGTTTTATTTTTTATTCGGATGAAGTTAATTATATTAGTTGGGAGCGGTTTGTGCATTATTTTGTTAATATCTAAGCTTTTTTCAATATGACTGTTGTTAATATTACTAATTATTATATTGTTGAGGGTCATGATGGCTTGGTTAATTTCTTGGGGAGAGTTCAGGTTGTGAAATGGAGGTATAGATTTATTTATAGAACCTTTAAAGTACTTCCAATTAATGATATAAGTATTTTAAGTGGGGGCGCTGAGGAAGGCTTTTCTACGCGAGTTGATATTATTACAGGTAAGAGGTCTGAATCTAGTTCATGGCACGTTTTTGAAATGAATTGAGTTTTAATATTTGTGACTGCTATGTCAAGTATGTCTAGACTTTAGTTTGAATCATATGGGAAGTAAGTGGGTTCGGTTGGTGATAATATGTTTAGATTCAGGTTCTTTTTATGTTGTATAAATATTTAGCAGCGGGAATCGTAGCCTGACATCCCCATGAGAAGAGTTTAGAGTTTAGATCACCTGCAATAATGAATGGGTTTGGTAGTTGTAATAATGTAGAGATGTTGCAATTATTGATTTTTATATTTGGAGGTTTGTATATCAATTCTTTGTTATGTATGCTATATCAATTATGTTAGAATGTAGGATGTGTTGTAACTCTGCTTTTTTGTTGATAATGCCATTGACATTCCAATTTAATATAATTATATCGTTATGGTGATCCATAATTGTTGCTAAAAGACTTAGAAATTGATTGGTTTTCTGTATAATTGTTGGGATTAATTCATTTATAAAATTAATGATGTGATTTAATTTGTGTTAAATGAATGAGTTACCAATATTGAAATTGTTTTAGTTTCTGTGTGTCTGTTGGTTGTGTTGTTGGTGATTTGTGTTTGTTGTGTTTTGTTGGTGGTTGATATTTGATGCATGTGAGAAATTAGGTATGTTGTTGGTTGGAAGTAGTATTGGAAAGTTTGTTGTATTGAACTGAGGAGGAATAGGATTGTTCCTAGGTCTGTAATTTGGATTATTTCTTTTACTTTCTAAATATTTCGATAATATGGACATTCTACTGATCTGAGGTCAGCCCTTTGCTTACCGAGATAATGTTTACATGTAGGAATGGAGTTCCTTTGTTCACAGTTTGCAGATAGGTGATCACCAGCTCAAAACACATGAAATTGTATGATTGCAATTGTTTTTACTGTGTCCAAAGTCTAAACACCGGTAACATTGTAGGGGGCCCTTCGTTTTCTTTCTTCTTTCTAGTTTCACAATGTTATTGCCTATTTTTTTTATTTCTAACACATCCTCGATTTTGTGAGTTTCATCTAAGTCTACTGCCACTACTGAGATCAGGGAATTATTTTTATATACTCGAGTAACTTTTGTAGCAGAATAGAATTTGTTATTGATTTCGGCTAATATTTCATTTTCTGAGATTGAAGAATGAATATTGTTGATCACTATTGAGTATGATTTACTAATTTTATCCGAATACGTGTGAAATTGGTTTTTGGTGGCCAGGAAATATTTAACTGCTTTTCGGAAGTCGGTCACTGATTTGAATTAGATTCGAATTTGTTTTGGTTTTTGAATTCTGTGGTGAAGTTGGATGAGACATTAAATTTTGTTTCATTCGCGAGAGAAACTTGATTTTCAAAATTAGTAACAAAACTTGGGTAGGATTTTATTTTTGTCACTTATATCATCTGGGATCTCTTCGCTTATTCAACTAAATCTGTTTTTTATTTCTACATTGTATTGACTTTGTAGTTCGGCCCTGCCGGAGGCTGACCGTCTGTGGTTACACGTTTAAGGTCTCTGTTATCACGGTCGTTATCGCTGGCTCGCTTTCCTTGCGACATTACCTTGTTATGATGCGGTAGGGCTGAAGCATCTGTCTGTTGTGAATGTATTTGTTCCTCGGGCTGGCCTGATGATCCGGCCCCGATTTGGATGTTGTTGCTTGCAATGTGTTGATGTTGAGGCGGTATTACGGTGAATTCAATGCTGTCCGAGATTCACGTTGCCTTCGTCGGGAACCACATTAGATGACTCTTACGAATGATATACCGGATTTAGGGCTTCACTGCCATTCTCCCTGTGCTGGATAAATCAGTGTTGTTCATTCAACTACTAAAGCACTAGTAGTGAATAATTATGACCACTGAACAAAACGTTCCTAACGTTCGGCGTGATGTTGAGTTGCACTTTCACACTTAACGATTCTGATACGAGTATCTTGTGCGAGTAGTAGTTCAACTATTGGCTAATAGTGACACATTTGAACATGAAAAAAACAATGGCAAATCACACTCTTTCCAAACTAGGCCGTGTAACTTTTGTGATAGGTACATTGTCCACCGTATCCTTACCACAATATTTTGGTGTAGTGATGTTCTATTGCTTATCACAAAATTTACTTTACGAAATAGTTATGGACTGATCTGATTCTGTACTTTTTGTTTCCTACGTAAAATTTTCTCTTTGGTTTTTTGGTTTCTTTTACGTCGTGTCGTATTTTGGCACATTCTGGAACTTCGTGCTTCATGGACGTATTGTGTCGTATTAAACGTATACTTCCTTCAGATTTTTGTTTTCTAATTCTTGCATATACTCTGTGTGAGTAAATGCGTTCCTATTGGTTACGTAAGTAGCGAGTGTTAATCATTTAACAATGTAATTGTTTTTTATAAGTTGTGCCTACATAGACGCCACGCGGCTTCAAACCCCTTGCGAGCGTTCAGCGTCCTGTGCTTGGAGTAATCTCCATTAACAGTATGTCGTAAGTCGCGTCTCATCCCAGCTGCCAAGACGACCGCGGTTGTCAAGAGGCATGCCAGTTGTCAAGAGGATTGCTAGGTAGCATCTCCGCGTACGCACCTCCCACTACGCGCTCCTGTGTCAGTACCCAGTACGCACCTCTTCACAACTGTTTTCATTTTGTCTCCCAAAAAAAGGCCACAAAGAAACGTTTCCCACAACGTAATCTACAGGATGAGACACTCTTGGACATACTATTGACCTTTTTCTGGTTCTTTTCTAATATTACCATTGCCACCTATATTTCAACCCTTGGTGATGGTGGCCATCTTTGTGACGTCACGCTTAAAAGACTTAGATTCATCTATCTTATGAATTCTATTTACGCGTTCTATGTACGCCGTGATTTGCACAAACTGACGAGTTCTTATTTGCATAATTAGTAATTCAATATTCGCTCTCGCAGTAACAACTGTAAGTACTCTTAATAATTCCTTGATATCGACGTTGCGTTGTATTGTTTCTTATGCGTGTAGTGCAACCATTCATTTAACATTTTTCCTTAGTCTACAAGTGCTTTGTACTGTAACCACACCCGCCATGTGACTGCCCCGACTCACCTGATTACCTGTATTTCTTCCGATCCAGCGTTGCCTCGGCTGTTCAGTCCGCAAACTCCCTAAAGGAGGCATGAGAAGGCTAACTCTAGTGCTAACGCTACAATTAAACACATGTTTTTTTTTTTATTTTTGGGTAGTTTTACTGTTCCCTTTGAATGTGCTTCCCGTTATAATTAATCCTTAGCCTACCTTATATCTAAATTTATATGGCCGTTGGGGCCTAGAGTTCATCAGGACTGTGTCCTTTCCAGCCATCACGACCCCGGTTACGTGAGCGGCGGTCGTTGACAGGCTGCTTGGTGGCGTCAACGGGCGCCAACAGCGCTGTTTCGGTCATCGGCGGCAAGATTCCTGGCTGCGTTAATTGCGCATCGGACCGTCGTCAGTTCTGGGATCGCGTTTGGACACTTACAGGTATGGCCCGTGGCGTTCGCTCAGTCAGCGACCCCAGAGGCGGCCCGTGATGTGGCAATGATACATTCGGGCGGCGGCGATGCGGCAATTTTTCCATTGGCGTCCCCCTGTAAACCAAAGCACCTCACCCTCGCTCTCACCTCGGAAGGGCCCTCCTACTCGTCTCCCCTACCGGAATGGCTGAGCTTGCGTCTTGCAGCTACCTTCTCGGCTTCGCGGGTCACGTGGCCCATCCCCGCTTCGTTTTCCGCGATTGACAGGCGCGCGTCACGCGGTTTCTTCCGCCCAATCGCGGCGTCGTTGCAGGTCGCCCGAGTCTCGCCAAATTCTGTTGAAACTCGAACGTCATCCAAGTTCCGAGAAAAGGGTGCAACTGCGTTGCCGGGTTAGGAGATACCGGCGTCCGTATTTCCCCATGAGCAACCGGATGCGGCCGGGCATCAGTTGTGCTGAGACAATAGAGCTGCATGCCTCCGCATCTCCGACGCTCCGAACACGCTTGCAGGTAGCAAAAAACTGCACGTTTCCTGGCATCTTTCGCAGCAACGTTATATTCAATAAAATTTTGAAACACGCGTGGTAACCTGACGCGTGCGACCATCCTATTACAGTCCCTAATTGTGGAGGGAACTGCGATGGAAACGGACCACATGTTCTCAAGTTTCAATTTCACGATACCCTAAAAAAATTGTATCTCTGCAATCATCGGCAAGATTCCCACGCAACAAACGAATGTAAGTATTGACATTCTTCTTTCTATGGAAAGTTTGTTACATTACTAATGCACTTGGTATGAAGTATACTAGGTATTCTGAAGAAAACGCGCACGTTTTCATGAACCCCGAAATATCTACCCTCACTCCTTTTTCAACATTAGTTGAATGAAGAATAAATGATAGAAAAGAGAGTTGTAAGCAATAACTGATAACCAGAAATGTTCGCTCCCGTGTAATGAAACTATTTTGCATCGAAAACAAATTTAAAATATGACATAGGTTATTTTGACAAAAATAATTTTATTTCCCCACTCGTCTCGCAATTAGCGAAACGAGGGCTCAAGAAAATGAGCGCGAACAACCACACCATACATATCTACTAAATATTTAAACGTGCATATTATTCTTATTCAAAATCGATTTGATGTTTTTATCGTTCACTCCTTAAATTTCACACTCTCAATCAAACTGTCAATATATGTCAATACACGTTTATAGACAACACAATTCAAGGAAGGAAATAAGTTTTTTGAAAACACGAATTAAAAGTAACAGTTTAAAAAAATCATTGACATTGAATGAAAATGTTCACAGGATTTTTTATAAATCAAGACGTAACACAAGGTTGCATCTTATCACCGATATTATTTAATATTTATCTTGATTATATGATACACGAAAGGCAATCTACTGTTCCACAAGGCATCTTACTCTCAAATAATATCTCAATTAACACCTGACCAGATAATTCTACACGAGACAGATGATAATTTGCAGAACTCGGTACATAAAGAATGACCTTTGGACGATTTTCAAGAGGAGCAATGAAATATAGGAATCGAGGACGAAGAGACCCAGGTCGTCCAAGAAGAAGATGGAACAGGCATCGCCCTAATCCGTGAAAGAAGAAGAAGAAGAAAAGTAGGAGAATAGTTATTTCCAGCCATCCTATCTCGCGGCGGCGCACTCTTTCACTTTATCATACTTGAAAATAACTATTGTTAACAAATAATTAGTATTGTTAAATTATTAATACTTTGATACTCATATAATAAATAGAGACGTATTTTCATTTGTAAATCCTTGAAACACACATCTTTCTTTAAATTTCTTGCCCGAATAGAGTAAAATACACTTAAAAGCTAACTGTTGTGTATTAAAGTCTTTCGAGTAGTTATGTATGTTTTGTGCATATGGTTAGCCGTTAGTAAAAATTTTGGGACAATGTTTAGATCGTGATGGCAGGCTGTCGCTGTTACCGTACTAGTATATGTAATGCAATGTTTTTTGTTAAATAAGGTGAATTAACACGTACAATTCAGATCTTAAACTTTGTCTATTTAGCTAAATATCTAACACTAATAAAATAGTAGCTCGCCCTTACCTCTACTCTTGCCACTACAAGCAAAAGGAGAGTTCAACAAAACGTGCGCATAGAGTAGCTACATTTATTCTTCTTTAATATTCTTAAAGTAATATTTCCGTTCTACTATTAGAAAACCAAAAAAACAAGAAATTAAAAAAAATGTATTTTAGGATTTGATAGACGGCAGCTGGCACGAGCATAGAGGTAGTAAGGGCACGAGTGTTTGGTAAGTTCGTATAGCTAGCCGAAAACAAAGGAAATAGAAAACTAATAAAGGAAAGTCTGTGCCATTTAGTTTCACCACCGCGTCGGTGGATAAAAATCGTGTTTTCCAGCATTACTTGTAAATCTATAGAAGCATAGTCGGCAAATGGAAAACTTCAGGCCGTTGTGTTGTCCATATATGCATAGAGGAGAGATACAATCCATACAATACATATATCTACTCTATGCATATAAGATGATGTTCTATAACGGATCTTCACGAGAGGAAATTTGTTATCGCTGCGCAACTAACGGGTTGACAAATATAATTGAATGTAACTTTTCTGTGATCTTACGATATGTATGTATAAAACTCTTTATTATATTATATTTTGTATGTATGTTTTTTCATTATAATATAAGATATATTGTAACTAATGCATGATATTTGTTTAATGCCAAGTGTACACTGAGAAAAGTTCGAACCTGTTTTCTCCACGGAATCTTTTGTTATATTCAATGCCAGTAGAGTAATTTCACTTTTCTATTATATAGGCGAATCTTTTGATTTAATCATAATGTCAGTATCACTATCAAAAGTTTTTTTGAACAACACAACAATTTTCATTACAAATGTATAAAAACACTCAAATAAATGCACAGAACTGTTGCAGGCATTTTCAAAGTGTATGTGATGTAAAATTATAATAATTGTTTTCATTTTTTAACTACAGCTCAGCAATCGAAAAAATGTTCCAGGGTTCTAGGCAGCAAAAATTATTTTTTGCTATCTTTTAAAAAGTAACTGCGTTTGAATTTGACGCTGAGAAAATATCCATAATGGGTTTTTTTCTGATAATATAAATAATTATGTTATTTTTCTTTTTCAATCCGATAAAATAGGTAGTATTAAATTGACGAAAAAGATTTTTAAAAATTAAAAACCTTTCTGGTTGTAGAGGGGAGTGGGTGGTGGGATGGCGCTAAGAAATCTTTCAAAATATTAGTTTATGTTTGAATTATAGTGTAACCACTCATATGCCATTTGGTTTAGGGGAAATAATTACCGACTTACGCAGGAGTATGCCTCCCCCCCCCCAATAAAAATGATCCGAAATCCCGCCTCTGATCGTATCACATTCTTGAATATATATTTTATTTCATCGTATGTACTTCACAAAAAGTGAAAGTTAGGTAACGCTGCCGAAGAAGTAGCGATTTTCGACAGAGAAACATACTTTAGACCTACTTTAAATTTGGTTCTGTCGCGTCGTCCCAACAAATCCATGAAGGATAAAGTTCGATATTGGCAAATCATACCTCATCAGTTGCGATTGTATCATCACCAATAAAAGTTTTGCATATTTAAGAACTTAGGAGGCCCATCAGTGATATGAATCAATGAAATTAAATGAAATAGAAGTTGGTAGCATTTATAGGAATACATGATAGAATATGGGTCACATTTCCATGACAACACAAACAATTCTATTAATTTTGTGCTTCACAATGTCTTTATCGATTTGTTAGCTTTATTTTCGTTTTGCGATTCATCAACGGAAGGTAAGTGTCTGGTAATGATTTGTGATGATTCGGAAATGTTTGGAAGGTAGTTTCTCTCAGAGTAAACTGAATATGTTTTCTCCGAGACGTTACGTAACATTGTCGCAATAGACCGGTCACTTGACCTTGAGATTGATTACGAAGGGAAACCTTGCCGGTTCTTCTTCAGTAACAACTGCAAGTCAGTCTTCGTGCAGCGTCGTACCGTGTTGCAAGTTTCCTGTAACTATTTCCCATTCGTTACTATCTGCCTGCTAGAAAATGTCTACAAAAGCTGTATGTGTTCTTGTTGGTGAAACCGTTAAGGGAACTGTGTTCTTTGAACAGAAAGTAAGTACATGTTATTTCACATCAATAAATTAAGTTATAGAAGCTTAACTTCTCTTGCATAATTCGATTATTTTTTGATTACCAAACGATTATTGGTTTCTTATTTCCGTTCTTTTGGTTTGTAGGGACCGAGTGATCCTGTGACTGTGTCTGGTGAAATTTCTGGCCTGGCACAGGGTGATCATGGTTTTCACGTTCACGAATTCGGCGACAACACTAATGGTTTGTTCTTTGCATTGTGTGGTCAATTTGTACTGTGTAATCCCTGTCTTAAAACCTCGCGCGTGTATTTTCAAATTTAAGATTTTCTGTAGCGCATAAATTGATAGTAGCTTGTAAATTATTGGAACATTGCTTTGTATGAAAAGGCCTTGGTGATGTACTTCCGATGCGAATTTATTTCACGTTGTTTTGTCGAATAATATCACGTGATTGATAATAAAACATTTGTTGATTATTTGTTAAAAATAGAAACAGTTGTCAAATGGGCATATTGAAGTGACCCTAAATGAGCATATTGTAATAATTATTTTTCCCGTAATTCTCTGTAATGACCCTTTCCATTATTCAGGTGATTACATAATTTTGGAAAAAGTGCCAAATGTCACGAGTCATAAAGTGACAATCCATTGATAATTATTACGCTGCAAGCATAATCAAGTGTTTCTAGAAATTAATGATACTTCAGTCTCATGAAGGCTGAAGAATTTAATGTTTTAAAGAAAAGTTCAATTTCTGTACTATATTGTTCATTATCTGTATTTTTATTTTTTTCAGTATATTCAATTTTACTATGTTCTATTGTGAATTTTACTGAGTGATGCTAAGATCATATAGGATTAAGTAATAAGATGGAAAATTACATGTCAAAAAATTAAGATTTTGCACAACTAAAAGGGATTGTTATAAAAAAATATTTTTTGAGTAATGAAAGAGAATAATCGCAACATAATCTCAAAGCAATTTCATATAAAATGTCCGTTTAAGATGCATTCATCTAGGATTGGAGAGTGTGTTGGATTGATTAAAGAGATTATATAATGTATTATATTCCAAAAGGATTGAGAGAAAGATAAAAGGTGCGTGAATGAGAGCAATTATTTTTTAGGTTGTACCAGTGCAGGAGCTCATTTCAATCCTCATAAGAAGGAACATGGTGGGCCAAAAGATGCTGATCGTCATGTAGGTGACCTGGGAAATGTTACTGCTGGAGCAGATGGTGTTGCCAAAGTCAGCATTTCTGATAATATTATTTCTTTGTCTGGCGATCACAGCATCATTGGAAGAACATTGGTGGTAGGTTTTCCATATTTTCTAAAATTAATAAAGGAAAGTAGTAGATATGTCATTAATTTACCATATTCAGATTGTTGAAATCCTGTGAGATTTGCTTGGTTATGTGGTAACTGTTATATGAAATTGGTGATAATTATAAATGATTGGTTGTATTGCAACATATGTTTAAAAAATGAAAATGTAATAAAGGGACCATTCCATTACTTTTGCTTCTCCTAGAGACTCTCCACATTCTGTGTCATGGCTTTTGTGCCAATTAGGAAGTTTTATAATTACTATCAGCTTCCTTATATCCATAGGTTTCAATGCAAAATAATTAAGTTCTGGACAAATCAGTATATTTTTCATCACAAGATTGCCAAAATTTATTCAAATTCCAGAAATAGGTTTATAATTAAATATTGGGTTAGATTGTTTTTCATCACAATTATAATTTTGACCAGTCAATTGTAATGTTGCTATGACAATTTCTATGTGAAAGAGCATTGAAAGGTCATTGAAATACATTGTCATAGGTTAAATATAAAACTATTTAAAATTACTTATGGCCTTCATATGTGTGCCTTGAATTTTTAATTGTCTTTCTTTCCCCACCCCCGCTTCTTTCTTCTCCCTTCTCTCGCCCATGAAAGAAGTTAATTTATAATTTTATAATTGTCATTTTTTAGATTCATGCTGATATTGATGATCTGGGAAAAGGCGGTCATGAACTCAGCAAATCGACTGGTAATGCTGGTGCTCGACTTGCTTGTGGAGTAATTGGTATCACAAAAGCTTAAAGTAGTTGTAAGAGAAGTGTGTGGAGAAGTTTTTGTTTGTTGGAGTGCTGTACAGCCTACCAAAGGAAGGCAATATATTAATTAGCTCAACCTGCTGTGAATCAATGAAAATACATTGATGTGGCTAAGTAACCCATTCCAATACAAAATATAAAAAAACTTGTTCTTTCTGTGACAAATATAATTAAGTGATTCATTTATAGTTGTAGTTTTATTGCCTTTTTTTTCACCCATCTCCATTATGAAACGTATCTTTCAGATCTAAGAGATTCAAATGTTAAATGATGAAACCATTGTAAAACAGTCCATAAATTGTTCAGGAAGCAATGTTTACCTGTGCTATATATAATTCATAAATGTAGATGTATTTTACTGCACAGGTTTTATTCCTAGCATATTTAAGTGGAATAACCAGCAATAAACTGGTTGTTATAATAAATGGACCAAATTGTGGTGCGAAATCTAGATTTTCATTTTATTGTTTAAAGTTAACTGTGTTTTCAGAAAATTTAATTCATGTTAAAACAGCCATTTCTTTGTTAAAACTAGTAAATTTAATTTATTTTTCAAGTGTATTAGATTATGCCTAAAGAGTATCATTTGGATTGAATGGTGTGAACAAATGATTTGAGAGCAAACCTGTATCCTTTTCATTAATTATGACTGTAAATGTTTATTTCAAAAGCATTGAGTAAAAGATGAGTAACAGTAACCCACTTTACGAAAAGTAAATAGAGTTACTAATTCACACACATCGAGCAATAATGTTTCGGCCCATTCAATAAATGGTCTAACTAGGTCAAGTCTCAAATACTACAGTGCAGAATGAAACCTGTTTTCAAGTGGTCACCAATGTTTCCAGCATTGAGGTAACTGTAATCAAGGTAAAGGTTACTGGAAGCATAAATCATACAAACTATAATTTAAATAAGGTATTTAGCATAAATTGCAATCTCTTAACTAATATCAAATCATAACATTGACTTCTCACTCATACTATTGGTTTCCAAATTCTCTGTTCTTACCAAATCAAGCAAAAATATTAGATAAAGATTCAGTTTTCATCCTGAAGAAACTTATCAGCATGTATATCAGACAAAAGAGTTTGCGAAGGATCTTAAAAGCATATTTGCACACATTGCATGCTCCACAAGTCATATAGATTCTCACAGAAGGGAAGCATGAATTCACAAATCATGGGAATGCCGTAAAATGAGTGAAGCGAACACTTCTTTCATTAAAAGATTTATTAAAATGTGTTATGTGAAACAAAAATTAATTCCTCGTTTTGTTGAGAATATTCACATGTGTTTTACGAAAAAATTGATTGGTTACACTAAGGTACATGTAACTAGAGGCAATAGCTTAATTGAGCTGACTGAGTTTTTAAAAGCATCTTAATTGTCTTAACTTTCAGGTTCTAAAAATATATGTTAATACCCCAGACAGGTTCTGGTAGAGTAAGAAGAATTCTCGAAGCAATGAGAAAAATCAGTAGGGTAAATGCTCTAATCATTGGCTAATTTAACTACTTGCAATTTTCTCAAGTGTTCACTTAATTTAAGCCAAGGTGTTTCCTCAGACCCTAATTAAATTTTGCCTTAATGTAAAGTGAGCATCAGGCAACACATTAAAAAATGATTGTGTATTTTTTTTAATATACAGATTACTTGCAGAAAGTACTCTAAGTACCAATGGTTGAAGAGGTGTTCCTCGTTTTGAATGATACTCCTTTTCTTGGACATTGTTTTGATCGTTTTTCATTTCGGATAGAAATTTCAAATATAAGTGTTTAAAGAACTATGGTACTTACTGAATTATGGTACATGTGGATTACTCTGTACCTGTTATCAAATGATTTGATTATTTAATATAAATTACAAATTGAAGGAAGATCATCAGAGAAATTAAAATATCGGACAGGAATAGGAAAAGGCCTCTTTTTGTATGAATCAATAACCTATACTTGCAAATTTGGCATAAATCTTTGCAAGGAATGAATCCAGATCAGTGTTGATGCCTGACTTCAGAGTATAACCTTGTAGGAAGAAATATAACATATCTGCATAGGGATCAACTGCCTAATTGCTTGTTTCAACTGAAATGTACTTAATGATGAAAATTACTTGGATTTTTTTTTTCTTTTTTAAGTATTCAAATACTCTGATATCTAGTATATTCAAAACAGGAAATGTAAATCATCTTACTCGGGCTGCTGCAAAATGAGCTCTTTGTGTAACTATTTAAACTTGTCTCCTTTAGGAATATATCTATGAAAGAATTTATCATAATTATTACAAGAATATGCCAATGCACCAATAATTCCCACTGCATATTAAGTGTAAGTCAAGAATTCATTTTCTGTCAAAATATCAGTGCTAAATAAGTATTCTCTAATAATTCTAACATAGTATTTAAATAAATTTTGCCAAATAAAAGGAAGGTAACAAACAAAAACTCCAGGCTGAGGAAGAGGCCTGGATCAGCCACTGTACATGAGCGCATTAGGAAAACATTTTGTAGGCTGGTTTTGATGGCTTTTAGCACTTAAGAAACATCGTTTTGGGTAGAGTAAGGTAAATTTACACTACTCGTTTGCCATAATTCCAAGAAGAAGAAAAAAATTATTATAATGAATAAGCTGCAGATTTTCCAAGTTTTTTCCTTCTGTGGAAAACGCAATCCTTTAGGTTACTTATTTATTTTGATGCATTAGGAGTACATGCGATTTTTATAGTGCCTAAAATGCCTATTTCACTAATAAAATCTATTTTGTGTTTAAATGCCTAATGTTGCCTATTGTATTTACTAAAAAATGCAATTATTCTTAATCAGAAATTGTAAAAATTGCCTGTTTCTTTGTTTTTATCCCGTATAAAGAATAAAGAAAGAAGAGTATAAAGAAATAAAAAGCTATCAATCAATTTATCACAGTGCAGGTATTACGCATTATGAAACACATGGAAAAACATTAGTGGTAGTGGGGTTATTTTTTAGTTCCGATTTTTAATTAATACTTTTACTAAAAAATGGCTCCAAATTTTTTCTTAAAATTGTATCCTTGTATGTATCAAATGACAATATAAAAATTGGTGCTGGACTCATTTTTCAAGATCTCAATTTTCGAAAATTACAAAAGTACAATATTGAATACAGAGATTCTTGACAAATGACATTGTTCTAAAAAAATCAGTTCTTTGAAAGGGTCTTCTATATTTTTTTAATGAGTGTTTTTGTGGTATTTCTGCTTTAAATTTATGCAAATTATTTTACAAAATTCTCAAAAACAGCTCCAAGCATTGACTTCACATTTTTTCTGTGGATAGAACAACAGTTAAAAGTATGTCACAGATTATATCTTAGTTGAACTCTGAATTTTTGAAAATTGCAAATTATCAGATTAAGTAAGGCAATTAAAACAGAGCTTTCATATAACAAATATTTTTTTTACAAAGAAAACAACAAATATTTACAATGAACTTTACACCCCAGCTCTGATAGACCTGCTATCCCCTGTTCGCGGGAACAATCCCAAACTGATTGATGATCGGTTTCAATTGTGGCACTCGCCACTCCTATATCTGAAGCTCGCACAAAGCCAAGCTTCCGTGACCGGATGTCACATCAGGGCACAAAGTCCGTACCGGCGTACCCAACTGATGGTTTGCCTCGATCGCAAGAGAGATGTTACCCGATTGAGAATCGGCTCGAGTCATGGCACTCAACCACTCCTCACCTCGGAGCACGCACACAGCATAGTTCCTGCGTGCTCGCAATCACCCAAGGGCACAAAGTCCTCCATAGGCTCGACAACACGTGACTTGCCTCGCGGCGAGCCCTGCTCGCCGCTGCACCGTCGTGGCGCTAAGTTTTTGTGCAACTGCACGAGGTTCTCCCACTGTCTCCAGAACCCACCCACTGTTGATTTTTTTGGCTTAGCCAAAGGTTTGTGTACTATGTGTTGCAGTGCGCACGCAATTTTGCGTTTTACTGCTATGTGTAAGTGGCTGGTGTGGGTTCGTGTCGGACTTAGTCAATAGCCAAATCGGCTTTTGTGTTGCACTACGCCCTTAGAATATCAGAGTGGAGTGCTTGTCTTCTTTGCCGTATTGTAAGGACGTGTCGAGCTAACTGTTTTAGCGTTGCCGGAGCTTCGTTGGTTTGAAAGGCTTGATAAGCTTCGTTAAACGAAAGTCGTCTCAAGCATTGAGTGAAGGACTCGATATC
>BOPP01000084.1:972942-1001097 GCA_017312745.1 Gryllus bimaculatus | reverse complement strand
TGGAAATAAATGCCGACAAAAGTAAGACTATCAGTTTCACAAAATCTATACGTAAGAATCCCTTAAATGATTCTATGAACGGCACATTGATCCCCGAGGTATTCAGCTGTAAATACTTAGGAATTAATTTGCGTAGCGACTTAGGATGGTGGGAACATATAAATAATGTAGTAAGAAAAGCTTGGAAGTCGTTTCAATGTGTCAAGAGAATTTTAAAGAAAGGTAACATGGAAAGTAGATAATTGGCTTACACATCTTTAGTTAGGCCAACTCTTGAATACTCGTCAGCTTGTTGGGATCCATACAGAATAGGTCAAATAAAATAATTAGAAAAAATCCAAAAAAGGGCTGTGAAATTCGTAAATAGAGGGTTTACAAGGGAACGTGACACCCAAACACATTTCGAATCATTAAGTACCCGCAGGAAGAATGTATGTTTTATGTTTAAAGCGTATAATAAATCTCCAGCTTGGGAGGGAATAAGTGGAAGACTAGACAGTCCTGCACGTATAGGGAGAAAAGATCATAAATGGAAAAATAAAAACTCAACGGCAGCGAACTGATACCGGTAAATATTCATTTGTAAATTCGTACAATTCGTTAGGGATTGGAACGAAATACCTGCAACAGTCATCGAGCCCTTTCCCAAGGTTATAAAGTGTTTTAAAAATCGCATAAGAAGTCTCAAATAGTATTTTTTTTTTCTTTTTTTCTTTTCTTCAAAATTATTACTATTTTATAAGTGAAGTGAAGTGCAGTTCCAGGAAATTCAGTGTGTATGCGCATTACAATGTTAAAATAAATAACATATAGTGGAGTGTGGCGGGGGCGTGCAGTGTAGTGGAGTGTGAGGCTGGCATTGGAGTGGTAGTGCAACGCAGCAAGACGTAGCAGAATGAATAGAGTAAATGAAATAAAATTATAGCATTAGAATTAGATCGCAATAGATACGATGAATATATTAGATGTATTAATTGTCTGTAGTATATTTTTGGGGTGTACATAATGTATGTGTGTATATATGTGTATACGCACGTGTACATGTGTATATGCATATGCGTATATACGTGTATATGAATATATATGCATGTGTATGTGTGTGTTTGTGTACGTACTTGTGCGTGCGTGTTTGGGTGTGTGCACAGAGAGTCTGAGTTTCACATGTGTTTGCGTGAAATGGAGGCTTTCTTGCTATGCTGGGGTATACATGGTTCTAGGTAATACATTATATTTACTATTACTTCATTTTTCGTTTTCATTGTATTTATTATGAAATATTTAATGTCACTTCATTTTTATTTGTATAGTGTAATTAATTGGCTTCCACCTGGCAAAGACGCCAATTGTGGCCAAAATAAATATATTATTATTATTATTATTATTATTATTATTATTATTATTATTATTATTATTATTATTAACTTCACTCGGCTGTTGGTGAAATCGGCCCTATGAACACTAGCCATGTGACCAACTTAGATATCCCTAACGGTTCAGAAATTATTACTTTGTCACCTTACGAATTCTATGTAAGAATAGAAAGTTATGTTATCATGCCCCAGAAAACGCCGATATTCTCCCAGAATAAACATTATTGCCGGGTTCTGGTAATGAAAAAGTGGATAATTCGTGTTGCTAAATTTGGAAAAAATATTATCTAACTCGTAATGTAGCCAGAATCCATGTTTCATTGGTTCTTCATTCCGAAAAAACTATTGCTGGTAAAATGTCCGTCTGTCCGTTTATCTGTCTGTTCGTCTGTGGTTAACTATAGCGCCTAAACCGTTCAGTGGATTTTCTTCAAAATTGATATTCCCTGATTCATCTTAAAGGACTGGAGGCTTTGCGAGTTGTTACGAATATTTTGATTGTTGAGTTTTTTTACATGAATCAGACATTTACCTTTGTATACCTTTGTCCGAGTTGAGTCCCTGTGGCGCTTCTGTGGCAAGCACTTTAACTCTGAAGACACTCTCAGTTCGAGAATGAGAGTGGAAACAAGTTACCTACTTAACAAGAACTGCTAGTTATGTAGTAGTGTAATGATGTGAAACTTTTAGAAACCATTCAAGAAAGTACGTGCTTTCGCAGCGCCACTAGTTAAAAATTTGAAAATGTCCCCAGGGACTTCATGTTAAGTTCCCCCCAAAATTAAGATACCGATTTCAAATTCAAGGGGCCCCGACATCAACAAAATTGATCGGGGAATATTCATTTTTGAGAAAATTGGCGAAACAGTTAAGCCGCTAGCTTTGTTCACAGACGGACAGAGGGTTTGCTGTTATTCGATTTTTCGGTTTCAAAGACCCATAAAACATGGATTTTGGCTACCATGTGTTAGAGGATTTTTTTTCTATATTTAGCAACTTGATTTATCCACTTTTTCGTTAGAAGGGTTCTCTAATAAGAGTTTTTCTGCCGAAAATTCACCATTTTTTCGCGCAGCGTTACATAAATTTCTCTCTACTGGGTAAGCGGTGGCCGCTAGCTAAGCGACCGTCATTCATCAAGAGCACTGAAACCATACTATGAAATATGAGCGCTGAAACCACTCTATACTTGCGTTTTTATTTCTTAGCGCGTGAAGGCCTGCTTCACGATGGAATATCTCAAGGGCATTTCGCGTCTTTCTCGGTTGTGCCGCTAGATATATGATCGCGACCGTGTCGAGCAAAACAGGCGATAATGCGACTTCTAGCGGCACGACCGAGAAAGACGCGAAATGCTGTGAGATATTCCTCCGAGAAGACTGGCCCTCACGTACCAAGAAATAAAAACCTAAGTATATTTAGTATATTCTAGCTCGTTGTCTAAAACTCTCATTTTTAGAACCTTAGCATCTACTCTTATGATCCCTCAAAGGCAGTTAAAGAACTGTCTGGGAAACACCGTACCTGTACGGTGCCACCATAGTTGTGGCTGCGTGGTTAAGAACTTTGTCGGGCTAGAAATCCGGTAATCTCTGGGAGCGTAGGTTCGAGTCCTTCCTACTGAGAATTCCGGTTTTTTTAAATCAAAAGATAACTTCATGTGATAGTATGTAAGTATATGATAAGTTGCAAATGAAGTGACAAGATAACAATTCATCGAAAGGATCACACTTCAGAAATGGCTCGGACAGAAAGCTTCTCTCGTTAGTATTTTATAGCATGTATGAAAAGCAACAAGATTGCAAAAATAGCTATCGAAATTGTGAGGTACGAAAATGAAGTATTAGTCCCTTGTGTTTTAAAGAAAAGTTTTCGGAAAAACGTCTAAATTGTCACTTACAGGCCATTTCTATTTTTTTCATTTAACATTTTGAAAAATGTATTATAGAGCATATGTCTTTGTTTGGGTTCCGATAGTTTAGTATTAATCTACGCGATTTTAATTTAGAAAAAGATCTTGCATCGGCCGGGAATCGAACCCGGGCCGCCCGCGTGGCAGGCGAGCATTCTACCACTGAACCACCGATGCATTTGATTACAGGAGGAACGGTGACAGATAAAATGGATGGATGGCAAAACGTCTGTATATCTATTTGATTTCTAGTCAAACATCTTAATAGGCAACTTGGTAACCACTGATTGACAGGTATGGTGTTTTCCAGACAATTATTTTAGAGCTGCCTTCATGAATTGTAAGAGTAGATGGTAAAGTTGTAACGAGCTAGAATATACTATATAGAGGGGCTGTTCCTGTAGGTTCAGCGCTCTTGGCCAAACTAATGGCCGCCATATTTTTTTAAGTCAAATATACGGGTGGCGGTGTATTCAATTGCGATACTGAACCAACGTGGTGTTGTTTGAATTACAACTAATTTCTTCATTGTTTTTCGTTTAACAGTATTTAAATAACTGTATTGCAATATCTTTCACGTTCAGGTTTTATGCTTACTACAATAACATTTCAATCACTTCCATTCTTATGACAATAATCGATGCAGGAAGTAAAGTATATTTTAAGTTTCTCAATTCGTTCTCCTAACATATTGTCATTCCGTCTGCAAATTAGTGGTTTTTGATCGTGAGAACACAAAATAACAGGATTTATATTACGCGCAGGCTGCGCCCACCCGCCCGTAATCAGCGCCAAACGTAATGCAAGAATTCTTTGTTTCCCAGAGGGCATTACTTTGTCTGCAAAAAACATGCCTTCAATTTGCTTCAAAGATGGAGGCGCTTCAGCCAGTCTATGTAGTATATTCTAGCTCGATAGTTTTAGGTGACTAAAAACAAGTAGTGGTGCTACAGAACGACACATTCTTTCTTGTACTAGTATTCCAATTTATTTGATCTGGGCTAGATTTTTGGTCTTGACCCATCCCCTCTCTAGCTGCCATCTATCACTGCCCCGAGTCCATTTGTTTCTCAATTTTTCGGTTTTCTAAAGTTAGGTTCGAAATATTATTTTAAGAATATTACAGAAGATTAACGCTCTTTTAACGTTTCTTCTATTAGATATTTCGGGAAAACCTTGTATGCTCATCAACAAGCAAACCCGGAACTTCAAGAATACTAATGATTGGTCAATCAAGTTAGAACAAATGCATATTACTGGTAGTGATTTAGAATTGTTCTGAGACGTTTCGACATCCCGTATCAGACGTACCTACGTCACATCGTAAACAAGAGTTTTTAGATCTACACAATTTGCATCACCCTGGTATTAAGGCCACTACATTGTTAATATATAATCACTATGTTTGGCCCTACATAGGATACAAAACATCTGAGAAAATTTTTTTTACAAAGCACACAAGACATTTTCTTTCAGCTGTTGGTGTAAGCCAAGGTTCAAGCAGCGCCACAAGTGCAAAAATATATTAAATGTGTTTAAGTAAATAAAGAAACTTACAAAAGGTTCCTTTTGAGACCTACATTTTTATAGGCAATTTCAGTTCGGACACCCAGCTTCGGCTAATATTATTGAAACAATAATAAAATGCTTGGCATTTAAAAATGCACAGCTTGGTATATTAAAATGTATTTCGAATAAAGAAATGTCTTTTGGATGTAATAATTTCAATTGTAGTGTATGGTAGTGTTGGGAAATAAATGAATAAAATCACCAAACAATGTTTTCGGGAGGAAGGGCAATTAGGCAATTTTCTTTACAACAATGGGGTATCGGATGCATCAAAAATGTCATGTAATTTTTACAAATGCATATCCGATGTCAATGTACCCTTCGCAAGACACAGGCAAGTTTCTAATTGGCTATTGTCATTTGTAGTAAAATGGCAAGACCTTCTTCAATAAACCCTTGTCAAAAAGAAACTGCACGACAGGACGTTGTCACTCCAGGCTAGGCAATACCGGGCAATTATTTTACACGCACCACCTGTCACCGGCACCCTGCAGTCGGGGTATCGAACTCAGTCAAAAGAAGGCGAATGACACCTCGACCAAGATGAACGAGATGTATGTGAACCTTAAGCGAAAATTGAAAGTTACCTGTCGGGACATTGTCTGAAATAATTGTACTGTAGGAGAGGAGAGATAAAACTCAGTTTCATCCGTCACGTTGTTTACGTTGGTAGTGTCGGGCAGTGTTTTCTAGTCCTATATTGCTGTGACTCCCACGTCTTGTATTTTGGAGTAAATTGAGAACTTTGTTGTGGGTGGTTGGTTGGGTTATGGGGCAGTGAGGTTGTATGGGTGGTTATGTATTTTATTTTTAATACGTAGTTGGAAAACATTTGTCAATCATGAACCGACCTCTAAATGTTATTGCCAACTCTCCTGAAAATAGGAGTGCAAAATTATTGAACATATCAGAAGAACAGCAGGTGCAGATATTTGCGAAGCAAATGCTGGCCAAAAGAATATTTGTTGGGCATTATCAGGAGCGTCGGTATGTCGGAGCACTGAATTCGTACAGGTATTGTTACATTCAATTACGAGCTTATAGTGAATTGTTCATAGCCAATTAATTCAATGAATTGTGATCTGACAAGTTTTATTCGTGAGTTTTGTTAATCAATTATAAACGCATAACCCTTGATATAATTATGTTTCTGTTGCAGGGATATTGTTTGCGTTACTGAATCTGAAAATGATCTTCCTCGAGATCTGAATATTGTGAAGAAAAGGATTGAACAATTCTATCCATCTGATGTAATTTGGACTGGTATTACAGGTTTGAAAATAAATTATTATATCTGAGTATGATATATATTATGGTATTGATTTATATTTGAACTGAGGAGTGTCGAGTATTCCCTGTTTAAGCAAATTCATTGACATATATCATTTATGAACCCCCAAAAAAAAGAAAGAAAGAAAAAGACAAAAGATCATAATTTTGTTGATAAGTAAAGAAAAATGTTTAGAAAAGAGTATATTTTTACTAGTAAACAAATTCAGCTAAATTACAAATTGGAACACTTTGATTCAGCTGCACATCAACAATGACTGTACTTTCTAAGCATCCTGTTGCATTTTACAATACATTCCTAATGTTCCCTCTATGTGGTAAAAATTTGGCACACACATTTTTAGAGATCATCCACCACAAACCCTTATTATAGCCTGGCTATATTTGTGCATGCCATCAACTGTATTATTAGTATGTATAAACTAATATGATAGCCACTGTTTATTTTTAATAGCACTGTGAGTTTAAGGGGAAGTATTAAACCATGTCGATGACAATTTTCAATGTTTGGTTTGCATCAGATTTATATTCTTTGTACATTTAGTTATGATATAAACACTTTTTTCGCGTTACGGCCATTCAAATAGATTGAAATAACATATAACCTTTTCACTCCCAGTGTTAATTATAAGCAAAATGTCACTTTTAAATGTCAGTGTTTTTTAGGGAAGCTAACTTGATTTATGAAGACATTGAATTACAGAGGTATCCTGATTGAAACATGTAAGCAAGTTTTTTGTTCCTAAATACTAATGTCGATTTAGCCGAGACTGCTAGAGCAGTGTTCACTCCTGGCCAGGGTGTATTCATGACTTCAGTCTGTTCAGATCTTCATCTAAAACCATTTGTAGCTGCTACATGCCTGTGGTTCAGTTGAAGGGAGAGGCCAGTTGATGAGGCATAATCAGCTAAGTTCTAGCTGGTTTGCTTTTGCTTACAGAAAAGATCATTTTTATACCAGCTTTTGTTACTTTGAAGCACTTCAGAAGTATAATGTGGCAATACAACAATCATTTTGCACTAATAGTTGCAAATACATGCTACCAGACAATCCTTAATCTCTCACAATCTTAATCTCACACAATCATCTCTGTGTGCATGGATGCGACAACAATGGGTGAATGCGATGCAGTGAATTTGAATGCAGTGCCATGTATTTCCTTGCTCTGTTAAAACTTTACTCATTTTTCCCAAAAGTTTTTTTTTTGTACAATTGTACATTTTCTCAGAAATGATGCATCCAAAAATAACAATTGTACACAATGTTGCACTATTATATTAATATCTACCAAGTAGGTGTCCACCTTTTTCGTGTAAAAATGGCATTGTAATAAAGTATAGATTGGCAAAAAATGCAACCAAAAGAAATGTATTCAATTAACATTATTTTAAAGTGTTACATTTATAGATAGATTTCTGAAAAAGACTCAGTAAATGTACTAGGTATGTTTCAATTAGGATGCCAAATTTGGTTTGTGTCAAATGAATACTTTGACAGTTTAACATTGGAGACATAGGGCTTAACACCTCCCCGTAAGTAACTTAAGTTTCATGTGGTGGATTGTCACAAAATAACTTATGATTCATTAGTTTGCATGAATTGTACAAGAAGGCCAAAAAACTGAGTAAAGTAGAAGTAATGTTTGGGTAGTATTTCTTCAGGAGGTATCTGAATGGCATGGCAAATTGAAAATTTTCAGCATTTAAATACATGAAAGGGATACTAGAGAATGGGCTCAGTACCAAGAAGATAAATGACATCTCAGTTTTTAACATATTGTAAATAAACAAAAATGATGAAATTGCTAACTCATATCTATAAAAACAAAGATGTTATAATGCCATAAATGTTGGGATTTGAAATGGCCCCACTGGGTGTTTTTAATGTTAAGAGGACTACGTTGTCTTGTATGTTGTAAATATTCTGTAGAATAAGGCGAGCTCTCTGTCTTAAGGCAGGTGCAATAACAAGACATCTGCAGCAATGAAATGGAGATTTTTAGATAGCACCCCCACAGACAAATGGAAACCCTTTATCTTTGTGATGTTTCTTTATTTATGAATGAAGATGACTATTGTTTTTGATAATCTGAATATTGCTTTAGAACGAGGTGACCAGTTTCTGGAAAACACAGATAACAATGAAAAATCAGGGAATGTAATTGCTTTAGTATAGTCAAGGCAAAATCAGGGATTTTTTTAGAAGAATCGTTAAGCTGGGAGAAATTTAGAGAGGATGCAAATCTGAAATTTCAGGTAATCCGAACAAAATTCAAAATGGAGAAAAAATAAACAACATAAATAAAATGTTTATGTGTAGTGTAAAGCAAGGATTTTATAATTACTATAGAATTGAACAACTAATTATTGAAACACAAGTTATCGAAATGAATCATTTATTGCACTGGTTACTACGGTGTATATCACATGTTTATGTAGCAGGAATTTTCATTTAGAGAATCTTGCAAAATCAGTAATCTTCTTTTGCCAAGAGGAACTGTATCTGTTTAATGATATGATCACTATGCTACATTGCCATTTTCTTACATTGCACGCTACCATTCATTGTATGATAATCATATACATGAATTTGTTATGTAAGTACATTTTTTTGGATAATCCAAACAGAATGCACCCCCAATTAGTTTCAATTACTGGGGTTCTACTGTAGTATCATGTTATTTATTTGCTCAATTTTTATTTCTTGAGAACATTTAACTGTCACAGCGAAGTGAGAGACCTAGCATGAGGGTAGCTCTAATATTTTCTTTAAGTAGTGTAAAATTACTGGATGTATCTGAAAGAAAAAGAAAAAAATAATGGACTAGAAAATCAGGAAAAGTCAGCGAAATTTTTTCAGAAAACTAGCAAGCATCATGTAGAAGTAAGTTTGCGTAGTGGTTTGAAATTTAGAAATGAACTCTTTAATTTCTCATCTAAAGTATTGTGCAGATCCACATGTGCCTGTGTACAAAGTGCTTTGATGATCATTCAAATTGCTATTATTTTTTGTGAAACATCGATTTAAAATGTTTTAATTAAAAAATTTGTTTCAGGTCCAGAAATGGTAGGCGCACCTGCTGGTTATAGTCTATGGGTGAAATTGAATAACATTCCTTTCGGTCATTATTGGTTTCAAATAAGAGAAGTAAAATTTATTGAGAATTTGGAAATATGTGTGCGTCTGAAGTGTTTGAGGTAATGTATAAATGATTTGCTTTTTTATAAAAGGATTGAATACCTTTTTTTTTTTTAATTGCAATGTATTATACTTCACATGCTACTGGTCACGTGATTTTTAATCACGTTTTATGCTACGGTCAAATTTCAATAAACAAAAGACTTTCTCGCAAGTGTGGTTCTGGCTCTCTCTGGCTCTCTTTCTCTGACTATCCATTTCTGTTCGTTTCTCTCTCTGCATCTGTCTTCCTCTGTCTCTCCCGGGAGAAATTTCACATTCGCAAACAATGAAGGCATCTTGATAATTGTACTAGTGTGCAACAGGCTGCGTCAAACGCTGTGTCATCAATGCATGTCGATGTGCACAGGCACAGTGAACATTCCCATCGTACTATGCCTATATTCTTCCTGGAAGTGCAAGCAATAAGTTGACGAAGTTTTATTGCAATCTGATGAGCGGTACGATAGTGGCAGCATTAAGTATGAACAAACAAACATTGTCTTTTATACAGAAGATAATTATAGTAACAGTCATGTTACTGATAGTTTTCTGAATCCGCATAAGTACAGTAATTATAACATATATTGACGACAATAGAATGCATAACAAAATTGGTCACTAATGATAAACAGTGGTAATTAATGTCATATATAACAAACCAAAAAGTTTTTACAAGAACTAAAGGCAATAGTTCATTTGAAACTTAAGGTTTAAGTGTAGTACTTATTAATGGTACAGACATGAGAACCCGGATTCTTAGGATTTTACAAATGTCGTTGAAGATTGTTGAAAAAACAATTTAAACCATTTTAGATTTTTTGTTTTTCCTAATCATTTTTGTATGAAGCTGTACAATTTTTGCAATAAATACAAAACTTTAATTACTAACTCATTTTAAGCATTTGTTTACAACTGAACTTTAACAAAATTATTTTTTTAAATCATGCTAGATTAATAAATATATTTTGACACTACTTAAATATTTTCCTGAAAATTAGCATACAAACCAAAATCTATCTTCTTTAATATGTGCTGTTGCAGTGAACAACAAAAACATTCTCAAAATATCTTTCATGAAGGACTTCGTATTGTCTTTCAACACACACTTGTAACATGAAACATTTTTCTCAAAGCAACATAAAGGCATACTTCATCGATGCCACTATTCTCTTGAATCAGGAATGCCAAGTTGCGTAATTCTGCAGATACTTCATCTCCAAGAAGAAATGAATTAATCCAATCTTACCCAGGACTGTCTTGAAGTTTCGTAAGCTTTGACAAGAACGCATCTCCTACATACTAAGACACTTCTTTCCGTGAAATAACTTCAATGATGATAATCGCTTTTTTTACTAACAGGAAAATCAACATTACATGCTGCGTTCAAGCCACTGTATTATTCCAGTCGAATCAAATGAAGAAATAAATTTATTTTCCCAACTTTGTACACTTTTTAGAGATTCATGATTGTCTCATTTAGGATCATAACTCATTTTAACCATTTTCAGAATCTTTAGGATTCAGGCATTTGTCTCGGAAAAGTTTTAAATTTTATTTTATTAAAATGATTATGTAATAAAATAAGTAATAAAATAGGTCAGATCCTAAGAATCCAGGTCTGTCATGAGAGTTAAATGTATTCTAATCATGAAATAATGATATTTAATATGTATATTAAGTATTTAACCCAGAAATAATCGTAGTGATGTAAGTGATTACGAAATTTGTATTCACTTGGTTAATAATTTTAAAAGCTATTAAAATTGTCGATGTATAAGTGAATGATGTTAGTCCAATCAGTAGATACTCAGAAAGGGGGATTATTTGGAAAACGGTCAAATGGTCTTTTTCTTTGGATATGTTGTATTCAGACACCGGTTCAAATCCCAAATTTCCAACCTCCCGGACCCTGTACTAACTTCAGGAAATCTCAAAAACAATGTTTTCTAACCTAGGGGGAGTTGCTCTGTAACTTTTTAATCTTACTTCTTATCAAAAAAGTTGTTAGTATCAATTATAAAGAGAAAAACGTTCCTTACAACTTTTGAATAAAATATGTTTTTCTAAATCTAATACCAAGCAAACTACAACTCATGTCAAAAAGAGTACATTGCAGGGTTTGTAGGCAGCGACAAGCTTTGGCCAGGCATTTGAGATTGCCTACTCTTCTGCACTTTATTACATACTAGTGCATATATTATTATTATTATTATTATTATTATTATTATTATTATTATTATTATTATTATTATTATTAATTTTATTACACTACAGAGTACCAGGAAACTGCTTTGAAACTTAATTTTTACAGGATGTATGCACCAAAGCCACAGTACATATTGCACTTATATAAACTTGCAAGATTCATACATTTATAAATGTGTTTAGTTGGTGTTACATGAGAATACCATTACTCTTGAAAAAATAAATATTATAGCACTTTTGTGAGTTCCTGATTCATCAATAGATGGTTGTGTAGATTTGTTTCTAGAAAAAAAGATTTTGACATACTTGGAATACAAAGTACTAATATAATTTTGTTTTGAAAACCAAGTAATAATGATTCAATATCTGTCCACCTTTTTGCTTGAAATTCTCATTTCATTTTCCCCTGCTCTTCTTTCTCGAGAAATGTTGTCACTTTAATTCTCATGCCATTTAAACTGAATACTAGTAATGCTATGCTTAAGATTACCTGTAATTTCAATACTTCATATTAATTAATGAAACTTCAACGGAACTCAAGAGATAAGATGCATAAAGTCATGAAAAGATAGTAATAATGAGGAGGCAGAATTTAATGACCTGAAACATCGCCAAAAACGATCAATAAAATGTTCTTAAAATGTACTGAAATGCTGTAAAAGCAAAGAAAAATTATACCAAAAATTTGATCAAAACCAGTTCATATAAACAACTCAAATTGTTGGATATGTTGACACTTCTTCCTTTCATTCAAGTGAACTCAACTTGCAAACTTTTGATTCGGACTGTTCTTTACCAGGAAATCCTGTTTTAGTTATTGCGAAATCAGACGAACCGACAATGGCAGGGATCACAGAAGCTTAGTTTACATACAACGGCTGACGTTACAATTTCTGAACAAAAAAAATGAATATAGGCTACTTAGGAATTCTGTGGAAAACATTTGTTGCATCTCCTAAATATTATGTGAAGTAAGTACCATTAACATAATATTAAAGGTTGGTGAAATGAGTGAAAAATGCTTTCAAAATGACAGGAAAAGGTAAATAATGACTTATTAGTTAAATTCAATGAAAAATGAAAAGAAAAAATGCAATATAAAAATGGGTCATTTACTTATGTCATAACATAAAATGAATGTCTTTATTATAAGAAAAGAAATGGCATGTCAATAAAATCTGCCCTCTAATTTGGAAATATCAAATAACTTGTGGCTGTAGTCTACGTAGTGCACCAGTGCCTCCACAATTTTGGGGTTCATTGTACTGCTGGCATAAGACAGATAAGTGCACATAAATTTGTGTTACTTATTGTGAAGTTTAGTGCTGCAGGGTCATCTTCTACATGGACAGGACCTTGTTTTTAATGCCAAAATAATTTTACAGAAGGTGAAGTGGTTGTGGTGAAAAATAAAGGAGTTACCAGACATCAAGAATCCAGTGTGAAATGGAAAAAAAGTCTGTTGATCATAAGTTTTTGAAAGGATTGGAGCAAATAACTGCCCACAGTGCTTGTCAAAAAAAATTACAACAAGAATTTTGTCTTCAATAAAACTTCGAAAACAATTATGACCAACAAAAAAACACATTGAGCAATGCTCTGGTCAAGATCGAAAGTTCAGAGTTGGGACCTATATGAATATCTTCACATTTTTGTATCTATTACCATCTGTGAACAACACTAGCATCTAAACTATATTCAGGATTTTCCCCAAAATGAATTCTTCTTCAATTAAGTATTCGTTTTGGAGAAATTTAGGCAAAGCACACAGTTCTAGACCTTTCCTAGGCAAAGAGTAAACACTGCAAAGTATCCCTAGCTCTCCACTGCATTATAATAGGGTACTTCAAATAAAGATAAATGGTTCTTCATGCCAGAGTAAATAAGAGATAACTCTCTATGAAAATAAAAGTAAGAAACTCTCATCTGCCCAGTGGATACAAAAATAAAATACTTTTCATACCTCGGCACCCCTATTAGTTGTCAGTGTATACATTGCCTAGGGAAAAAAGTAAATATACTACTTACAAGTATTTAAATTTTTACCAGGTAAATTGGGGTCAAATATGAATTTTGTAGGAAATATGTACATTGCCAGGAACATGTATCATATTATTTATAATGACTATATCTATTATAGTTTTGATTATTTTATCAGAAATATATCTGAATTTTGATGCACATTTTGGAACAATTATATTTTTTAAGCTCTGTAACTCACTTATTATTAGATTTAGAAAAGAATGTATTCTTCAACAGTTGTTGGAAATTTTATCTTCTTTATAATTGATAATAACTCCTTTACTGATAGGAGGTAAGGTTAAAAGATTATAGAGCAAAACCCCCAAAAATGCAGGAGGAAAGCAAAGTTTTTCTGGTCTCCTAAAGTTAGCTCTGGATGTGGGAGGTCAAAAACTTGGGGTTTTAAGAAGTGCCTGGGTATATACTACATCATATCCAAAGAAAAAGTTTTTATGGCCTATTTCCATGTAAAATGTACTTACCAACTGGACTATGTGTATTAAAATAAATCAATGCACTCTATTTATTTGAAATTGAAGTTGTTGCTGATAAATTTGTCTACCGAAATCTTTTGCTAGATAGGAGATAAAGCCTGTTACTTTTCCCACACATTGTAATATATAGCATTGCTTTTAAGAAACAAAAAGTCGATCCAAAGATGGATTTTTTCCTGTATAATTCCACTATTTATAACATATTTAAAAAAAGGAAATAATCAGTCAACAATTTCTTCTCAAAAAAGGAAATAAACTTCAACAATTTAACTAATGAAAAGAATAGAAAAAATGTAGCCTTGCAATGTATGCAACTCAAAAATGGATTTAGCAAGTACTTTGATGATAAATTCTACTTGTTTTGTGAACTTTGTTTTAACTTGCATCTTTTTATTTGCCTTTCATCAGATCTGTTGATGTAGATGGAGGGTTTGGAATTAGAGCAAGTACAAATTCAGAGAAACAAACTCTCAACTTGGACTCTCAGCAAGATGAAACTCAAGAGAAAGAAGACTCTAGTAAAATAATTTCTTCATTTGATTTTCAAAAACTTCTTGTGTCTGTTAAAGACATTAACTATCATGACACATTGAATCATTGGATATCTGCTCTCTCTCTTTTGTTTACATTTCACAACATGAGACAAATGCTGTCTTTTCTTGTAATTCTGGTAATTTCAGCAGTAACAGGATTTTTTAAGTTTGTGGCATTCTTAGGTGACTTTTCATTGAGGCTCATGCGAGAAATATCTGTTTTTGTTAATGCATGTACTCCTATAGTATTGGGAATCATTGATTTCTTTTCAAAATGTGTGGGTGGTTTATTTATATTGATAACACTACTGTGGAGAGGATCTACTCCAAATAATGCTTTCCAAAATTTTCAACCACCGCAACGAGCACTTCCTGCCCCTGTCGGCAGGGTTGGACCAGTACCACCCCCTATGTATCGACAAAATAGGAGATATGCTCAATAATCGTTTTGATGAATAGTTCTGGTATAGTATATTTGTACATATTTTGTACAGGGTTATTGATATGAGAAATGTTTTAAATAGATAGTAATAACTTGAGGTATGTTGATTTGGATTCTGTCTGTGAATGCATTTTGAAAATGTGATAAGACTGAATATTTATATTAGGGCTCTGTTTGTATATTTTATTCTCAACTGGTAAATGTGCCCTAAGGATTATTTTTACAATCTTCTTTGAATCTTGAAAAATATTTCTAATTATTATTTTTTAGATAGACTGCATTGACTTTGTTATGGTGCTTTGCTTGAATTGCAGTATAATTTATGGTACTTTTATCACTTTAAGAATATGTATGTGAAAATGAAGGTAGTGAATTGTTGGTTTAGTTCACATATTCGGGATATTTTGAAGAATATTTTTATTTTTACAAAGTAGATCTCTTACTTTGTTATTGTTTTCAAATGTGATAGATTTATATTTTTGATGTGATTAACAGATCAATGGCAACTAAGTATTTAAGTGCTTTTATTAACTCATTATTTTATTTTCCTATGATAGTGATTTAAAGTTGGCAAGTGGCCAATAGGAACAGTCTTAATGTTCCTTGAAGTTTATTTATTTATTTAAATAAATAAGTAAACCTCTCCAATTTTCATGTAATTTGAGAGTTAGTTTTATAGGTTTCTCTAGAGCAGGTCCGTCCATGTAAGTGCACCAAAGAAAAATACCCAGCTGTTCTGTGTTCCCTGATGAGTCAGCCTGTGGAGGGAAGTACGTAAAGAGTGGAATATGACTGCATGCCATGAAACACTGAACCTTGTGTTTCTCCCAATAGAGAGAAGTGTTGGTAAAAAAAGTGAATGAAATAAAAATAAATATTTCTGCACTACCAAATTTATTTATCTTCTATTGATAAACAAATTGAAAACCATATTTGAAGGGGGGGAAAGTAACCTATTTCAGAAATAACGTTTGATGAATTCCCCTAAATTGGTTTTAGGTGTATCCTTTTGGGGCACAATTTTGTAGCTGCACACTCATTGCAAATTCTGTTTGTGTAATTTATTCATAAATGTAATGGACAACTTATAATTAAGCTTACATGTGCTACAAATGTTGTTCTCGAGAAATAAAAGGATTGGGTGGAATTATTCACTTCAATTACTTTTTGGAATGGGCCAATTTAAATTATTGACAGTCATAATACTATGTGATTTATTATACTATTTTACATGAATGCATGTTACTATGTATAATATCTATATACTTTTGATAGCAATTATGCAATATAGAATTTATGCATAAAAACTATGTAAAACAATTGAAAAACAAAGTGTTCTGTATTGCAAAATTTATTTAGTCACTTTTTCACAACTTTCATAAAAATTATAAAAATTAAATTTTTATAATTTTTGTGACATGAAACATTATAGATGTTTTTAAAGTGTACTAAAGATTCATTAATTGTCTACTCTCTCAAGTTATATTGTTTTTGGTATTGTCTAATTTTAGATGCAAGTGCAATGAAATACAGATCCCTTTTTGCCCTCTAATTTTAAGTTTTTAATACCCTTTTCAGTGCCTTTTTCTAAAAATGTATTGCCTTTTGAGCTGCCGAAAATGTAAGTTTGTAGTGCCTTGACATCCAATGTCTAATGATTTATCCATATGAGCATGTGTTTCATTATGACCAGAATCCAAAAGTTCGAATATTAATTTTACCTAAAATAGGCATTCAAAAGAGCTTTTATTGTAGCTGATGTAGAAGTGAAAAAAGGTGTGTAAACATTGAAAAAATCACATTTAAAAGATATTATTTAAAAAATTAATAAACTTGTAAAAATATTTTAACCATTTTTATTCTAGCTCAAAAATGTAGATCAGTACTTACAGTGGAAGGAAATGATATTTTCTTTGTAATCTTGATACCACATGGCCATCCTATATAATGGCTATTAATTTGTTTTTACTGGTGACGCTGTCTCTTCGAAATGCTTTTGTAGACTCCCCTTTTATCTTGAAATGGCATCTGTGAAAATAGAATTACAGTTTTAGTCCTTCGCACTTGTGTAACCCTCAGCACTGAGAAGTTTTTATCAAATACAGAGAGATATTTTTACAAAAGGGATGAGAGACCATACTCCATTGGATTCTTTCTGAGTAAACAGCCTGACTGTGTTATTGAAAAAAATAAAAAATCTTGAGTGGTCTTCCTTTATCATTTCAATTTTTAACACTACTAGGTCTTTTGGGGACTCCACTTCCACTGAATACAAAACTCGATATCATACCTTCATGTTGTCCAGGTTTGCAGGTATGTTTCTAACTTGATTGAAATCGGTGCCAGGGGAAAACAAAAATAATGGCCAAAAAGGAAGAAAAGGGCAAAAACAAGGCAAATACCAAAAATAGGCATCAAAAGTTAAAATAGGCTAAAGAAGGAAAAATGTAAATCAATTAAAACAACTCTAGAAGTACAATTAAGTGGTTTCTATTGTCAAACGATATGAAATTAAAGTGATAAAAAGAAGGCATTTTCCCAATCTTTTGGGCTTTAATTATGATGTTCATAATAATATCTGAATAGGTGCAATATTCAGCTCTTAGCACTCCATTGTAGAAAAATAGTTTTTATTTAATAGGTATTATGATTGGTTATGTGTATTCAAATGTATTTATGTAAAATGATATTAATCTCTTAGTATTATAACTGTCAGAAATTGAAATTGAATCATTCCTAGTAATTAAATTGATAGTATTGAACATCAAAAGAATTAATATAAATTATTCATTTCCTTCACATAAGCATTAAATATTTTAGTAATATTTCTATTGTAAAATATAGAAAACTAACATTATTGGTCTCATATTTTTTTAAAATAATTGTTGTAATCCTTTAGAGAATTTGTCATACTTGGTGGTGTGATTAATTGCTTTATTCTGCCAGAAATTAAATTTCTTGGTGTGTATTTGTACTTTATGGCACACTAAGAATTTGGCATTCCCACTACAAATTTCAGAAAGATACATCTCTTCCCAAACAGAATTAAAATATTGAGAGTCAACAGTTTGTTCTGTGAATCATCCACTCTTGACATTTCTCTTTGAACAGAATAATACTTCTGTATCTATCACTGGCCAGTAGTGCTTGCTCCAACAATGCACTCTGTAGCGCTGTGCTTGCTCCATGCTCTCAATAAGCTTTGTTGGTCGACCCTGCTCTACAGATAAAACGTGAGTTTTCTCGCATTCTAAAATGGAATTACTACTGAGATTCTTTGTATGTTTCAACATAAATGTTTAAAAGATGATAAAGTTATCATGTTGCTGGTTTTATAGTCTTTAGAAGACTTATGCATTTATGGTGAATATAAATAGTATTCACACATTTGATGATTTGTACTGTATGATGGATGATTATCAACAATAAATATTTTGGAATTTGCTTTGTGGGAACTAAGATTTACCAACAGGGAATTTGTTTTCTTTCCCCAGTGGTTGCATAATATCCTTAATTTTGTCCTCTCCTTCACAGACTTAATTGTGTTTGTTTGTTTGTTGTTTTTTTGTTGTTGTTGAGAAAACTTCTTCCCCCCAAAATCTTTAAATAAATCTACTTTGAACTGCAATCTGCTTTTGGGAAGATGAAGTCTATATTTTACAAGATACACCACAATCTGAACAAAATTGATGAGATCATTCTCAAACTGCAGTTGTTGAGCTATAGCTATGCATGATGGTCGCACTGTTTTAAGAAATCTGTTGAGTTAATTTTATGGCATTTTTACCATCTCTTAATTTTAATCACAATTTCAAATCTAGCGCTGTAATAAGGAAAATATTTTCTTGATTTTTTAACATTGTACTTGACCTCTTCCTTTAGAAACTTACTGCATTTCCTTTCTTGATAGATAATTTTTAACTTTTTAATAAAGTTGAATTTGCATGTAATAGCAAATTGATGGTTTTACTCATGCTTGATTTATAAGGACCGGACCCTCAAATTGATCATTAATTTAATAGAAATGGATATTCATTTACAATATAATTTAATAATTATAAATCACTCTTAATAACAGTGGTAGCACTGGCTCTACATAATAATAATAATAATAATAATAATAATAATAATAATAATAATAATAATAGTAATTGTTTTAAAAATATAGTGACTTAATTATGTGTGTTGCCTCTTCTAATAATAATAATAATAATAATAATAATAATAATAATAATAATAATAACAACAACAACAACAGTAACCAAAGTTGCCCAGTGTTTGTACTCTGAGAAATTTGTGTTGTAACTCAAACCTTTAAGGAGAATAAAGTAAGTGCATTATTTTACGGCATTATTCATTAATCTATACTATAGTATCTACTCTCACTTTCTTAATTTTTTGGTTTTTGAAAGAAATAAACAAATAGAAAATGAAGGGGTATCTTTGTGCCAGTAGCTCTTGAATTTTCAATGTCATATTTTCAAGGTTTTGACACTTTTCTTTAAATTAGTTAAATTATATATTTAGTTTTTTGCTAAAATGGGAAATTGTATGATTAGTATGATTAACAACAATGCAGTGATGATTCCTCCAGTAATAGCCCTCGCAATTCATTATCTTCTCAATCCATTATAGTAGCAGAATTTGTAATGGGGCAGTATGAAGGAGAGCCTGGACAAGTCACTGCCTTTGAAAGTGATTTGGCATGGGTAATTTCTTAATGGAAAACAATTGTATTTTAAATGTGTTAAATTCATTACGCAAGAAGAATACAGAACTTAGAATTGATTGACAATAGAGCTATTTTCAGATTAGGGATGAAGTACTTTTTTCTTTTCATGCAAGCATTGAATAAATTTCATGTTAAATCAACAACAGATTACTGCAGTGCTGTACCAATTTTCGGTTTCCATGTAGTAAAAATAACTGTGTCATATGCAAGACCAGCTCATGTTTTGGGGTGTGCAATAGTTTCATATCATCTTATTAACAATCATTTTTCTAATAATTTTTAATAATAATATACTGAGTGAATGCATATTATAGCTAGTTATTTTTACCGAATTTTTCAATCAATAATGAAAAATGATGAGTTAACTATATTGTTGGAACTTACTATCCTTTGGCAGAAGCAAATAATATTCTTACTATAACTATTAAAAATCCAGTTTATTTGATGAAGTGAGTTGAAAAAAAACAAAACAACAACAACAACAACAACATAAATGGGTCTAATTTAATGTATGTGCCTGAATAAAAAATGCCCAACAGATTCTTTCCCAATAGGTTTAATTATTTTTATATTGGGCACCATAAACATTTGTGCACTGCCAGTCAAAAGTTTTTGGACACCCATTTAAATTCCTTTTCTCGGTGGGCTATATTTGGTTTTGATAGTGCAACCCAAACCCGTGGCACCAAAGTAGGGTCTTTCTCTTAATTTATCTTGAATGGATAAACATTACTTAGGGATCCTTATATCCTCACTCAAGAGTATTCATGTGTTTTATGTGTATAGGAAAGTGTGATGAGCCATTATTAAAATAGCAAGATTCTGTATTATATTTCACCATGTGGCTCTGAGCGTTAACGAACAGGAGATCTCTACATTATGAGCCAATATAAATATTGTAAATTATAATCACGTACTTTGCCATCACAATCGAAAGTAGTATAAAGTATTTCATCACCATTTGCCCTGAGCTGAATGAGCAGAAAAATTTTGGAAAACATGTTGATACTGGCTTGGAAAATCCATCTTTCTAAATTGACGCTCCCAGAAATATTCCCAATTAGCAGGATCATATATAAACGGACACCCAAAAAAGTCTTGCGCTCAGTCTTGAGAACGACACCGCCAGCAGCCAGCAACCGTGACATACAGAGAAACAGTGCTGCAGTAGCGATCACAATGTCTTCAGCCTACAACGAGATGCCAGCCTAAGAATTGGAAACCATGGTAAGAAGCTAATGCCAACATGAACATGATCGACAACCTTGCAATTATTTCCATTACATTCTCCCTCTCCTCTTTGCTCTTATGCCTTTAGTAGTTATGCGGTGACAGTGTCGTTCTCTATGGAGTTCAAACTGTATGCATACCACAGTTTCTAGTTCATAGTGGTTCAGAATTGAAAAAACTTTGAATATTTTTCTAAAATAATTCATTGAAAATATTGTTTGTGAAAACTCATGAATAGGATGCTAAGAATCATAAAGAAAGTTATTCCGACAAGGGTTACTTTTTTTTTACGAAATGACAGTTTAACAAATTTATTTTTTTAATTGAAAATGTTTCCGTTTATTGAAAAAATATATATTGTTAGCATAACATATGTGAATAGTCAGTGACCATTGTATGTAAGTGTATTATTACGTTCTCAATCTATTTTCGTCACAAATTTGAAATTATTTTTGTGCAAAATGTTTGACTGGCAGTGTATATTATCCATGAATAATGTATAATGTAACACAATATATTGTTGTATAATATTTTAATTATGCTTTAGCTATTTGTTAAAAATACTCAAAATTATATTTTGAAATTTACATATTTTTATGACTGATACAAATTTATGCACTATCAAATATTCTCTCTTCAGCTATTAAATAGCTAATAAAAGTTAATTGCTCATAAAATTTGTAATTTCTAAACTCTCATTTTCACTCACATGCATTTTTTATATAATGTCTTATCTTAGAAAAGGCACTTTTTGAGGAGTATTTAGGAAAAAATAAAATTTCAGTGTTAAAAAATCATAGTAAATTTTGTTCTTCAGTTACAGAAGATGAAATTTGTACAAATTGAAATGTATTTAGTACAGTTCACATACAAAAGAGGCAACATTTTTATCACATACATGATTAAAACTTTCATATTTGCATTGTAACCATACATACAGTTTCTAATATTTATTAAGAAATAAGTGCCTCCAATTATTCTTTAGATTGCTGGGGACTATTCAATATCAATGACTCTTCACCTCCATTGGGCATAGATGAAGATCTGCACCTGTAAATGTAACATTAAGTGTAATTTAAAAATGAACCAATTACTACATTATTTGTAATAAACTAGTCAACAGAAGAATTTGTTAATAAGACTCATTCACACGAGATATGTTTAGTGGCAAATTCAAAAATCTCAAACACAATAAATACCAGTCACCTGATGCTGTACGAATATTGTGCAAGCGTCATGTTAGAGTTCATCTCACCTATTATGAACAAATACAATTGTATTGCCAGCATACTTACTTGATTTGCATTAACAAATATCAGAAACTAATATTTTGGTTTTGTAACATTACATCCAAACATTAGTAAATTGTTACACTAGGACAGGTCTGGCCAATCTAAATGGTTTCACAGGTCTGGCCACTTTGATAACTCATACCAATATAGCAGGATCACCCTTTGGTAAATATACTTTAAAAAAATACAAAACGAATGGTACTTTATTATTATACAAGAATGAAATATATTAAACTATTGAGTCTTAATCATATAATTGTTACTTAATTTAATTTTATTCAAGACATAGTACATCTTAGCTGGTTTTCTTATTGTTAACAGTTAATGAAGCATGTGACGAATTCTTTGTAAATTTAATCTTTGAGAAAAATTTTGTACCGACATGTAGTTTCAAAAGCACGTACGACTCCTGTGAAATTAGAGAATTTCTTAAATTAATATTTTTCTCAGATGTGAAGCAATGTGTGTGTTTTATTTTTTAATACTGCTTATATTTCACACAGTATTGTGCAAAAACTACTTCTAAAACAAAAAAAATAAAAAATTTGCATGACCTAAATGAAAGAACTAATAATAGAAAACAAATTTCATTTGAAGGAAAAATATCTTCAATTTTGTAGTTGAAGATGCCGCAAAATTTCAGACTTTTGCAATTTTTGAAAATTCAACTGAATTGAATTGTTGACTTATTTTTGAGGTGAGACTCTAGCCATGAGGCCTGCTCTTCCGTCTGTCCACGCAAATTCCGCTACGCTCCTTTCACCAACGGAAAATTTCTTGGACGACGAAACAGGCGATTTGAATTTGCCTCGGAGGCTTAATTTAGGCTTTATCTGTTACACGCAGTAAATCTACTATCATGGGCCAGCCGGTTTTTCTTCCCCTTCGAAGGAACAGTCCGATACATTAACCGTAACACCATCGACGCCGCATTGAGAGTTAACTATGAATATGGGGCCCAAGACATCTTTATAAGTGTATTTTACTCTATTCTAAAAAAAAAACAAATGGAATCAGAAGAACCCAAAAACACGTATTCGTATATACTTAATTACTTAGGGTTGCCAGAAGTTCACTATTTGAGCGAACAGTCGGTTTTTTTCAATATGTTCACAATTTTTCCCCTTCAAATAGTGGACATTTTTCATTCAAAAGTTTCACGATAAAATGGTACGTAATATAGACTGTACAGTCTAAGAGAAACGCAGGCCGCTGTTAGAACTCGGTGGCTCCTGGCAAATTCGAAATAACGCGCCCCTACATTCATTTTTTCATTCAGTGATATATATATATATATATATATAACAAACTGCCAAATCTAAAAAGAAGTGGTTCACCTATACCCTTTCAACTACAACTACACAGAAGTTCCTTTCAGACAGGTGAAACTCGAGATACAAAATTGCATCGAAATCTGAGATGGTCTCGCGGAGCATTTTTATGCCTCCAGAGCAACTTTTCCTTCACGTGTTCAAACATAGCACTCTAATTAAAGTAGTGGTGCTAAAACTACACGTACTTTGTCGCCCTTAGTAATACTATTATACCACAATTTCTCTCCGAATTAACACATCTTAGTCATCATTCTGTTTAAACTCATTACAAAACATAGAACATTAGATGCGAAAACTAAGTATTTTCAAGCCAATATAAACATAAATTCAACAATTGTAACTACGTTCCATATAGCTCAATCATGTCCCAACTATGAGACAATTACACCTGCCGTCTCGAGGGTCAGAATGCCATTGTCGCATTCCAATCACATATTTTCTGAAAGCTATCAATTTTTCTTTCATATTACATTTAAATCATATTTTCAAGAGAGAAATCCTAATTGGGCTAATTTCAATTATGGTTAGCGAATTGCTTGAAAGAAAATACATCAATACATTCCTCGCACCACGGACAAAAAATGGATTATCAAATAGGTTTCAAACAATTTTTAAATGTTTAATTTATAAACGTTTAACAAAAGCTAGAATGTTAGAAACGAACCAATAAATATGAAATAATATACAAATTCTAATTTATGTTGCGTCTAATTACTTCCAAGCACTTCTCAAAATACTTTCAAGAAGCGCAGGAAATTCGAAGCAGGCGATAACGATTGTCGCCAAATTACACAAACAAATTCTCATACTTTCGAAAAATTCAACATGTCCTTATTTGAATATCTGTTTTTTGATAAACACATTTCATTAGGGAAAAAAACGTATCTTCACAATTGTAGGAAGATTCCGAAACAAATTTGAATTTTTGCAATGTTCGAAAGATTAGGGTTTTCGACGAAAACCCGACCTGCGCCATTTTCTTAAACATCCTTCACACTATCCAACAACCAAATTTGATCAAAAACGTAGCCATTTTTTGAAAATTTAGAAAATGTTCAGAGACTTCATGAAAAGTACCCTCTTCAAATTAAAATATCCGTTTCAAATTTAAGGAGCCACGACATCGGCCAGATCGATTGGAGGATATCAATTTTGGAGAAAATCGGTTTAACGCTAGCCTTGCTCACAAACAGGACTTATGTTTGCCGCCAATCGATTTTTCAGTATCAAGGACCCTCAAAACATGGGTTTTGGGTACACTACGTGTTAGATGATTTTTTCCCTAAATTTAGCAACTTCATTTTTTTTTTTTTTCGGCAATAAAGAGTTTTTCTGCCAAAAATTCGCCGCTTTTTCACGCAGCAGTACATAACTTTCTCTCTACTGCGTAAGCGGCAGCGAGAAAGTAAAAACGTTACCATGTATCAAAACGTGAATAAGGGCATTTTTTAAAGAACACACCATTATTTTTGTTTTAAAACCAAAAGATTGGGTTACAGGTGGTGTCAAAATGACGTTTTTCCGCCATCTTCAACGGCGTCTCATCCCGACCTGAATATTTGGGGCCCTTGCACTTCAACGTATGGCATACAAGTCATTCAGAACCTAAAAGAAAACCGCTTTCGAAATATGTTACATACGCTTGCACCACTACGACTGCTACTGTACTAAGCAGAGAAACATTCTTTGGTAAAACCAGTAGCGCTACAACAGCACATACTTTGTCGCATTGTTTCAAACATTTCCAACTTTAAAAAATTCAGAAATTTCAATGAAAATTATACCCCATTTTTAAGCGTTTTTTAATCTACCTCCGAATAAAGTTTAAGCCGATTTTCAGTATTTTTTAATATATTGCAGTAATTTCAAGCAGAAATCACCTAAAACTATTGTTTAAAAAAAAATTGTTCATGACCTAATTTAAAGTTTTAAATTTTAGAACAGTTTTAAGATCAGAAATCTATCATCAAAATTGTACTTTTGGAATATTAATTTTTTGCAATTTTCGAAAATACAGAGATCGCTTTTGCAATGCGCACCGGTTGCGAAAATGGGACCAGCACAATTTTTTGTACCATACGAGGAAAATACTTGGCGTTTTTGCCGTTTTTGAGATAATAATTGAATAAAAATGCTTAAAAATCATGCAAAATTACATGACAACACAGGTGCTGATGTTTCGGCTGTCATTCTGTGACCTTACTCAGGGCGAAATGTTCAAGACATTTCACTCTGGGGAAGGTCGCAGAATGACAGCCGAAACGATGGCACTTGTGCCCGGGACACGCCGTCTCCCGGACTTACTAAATTTATACATTTTTTCGTTACCAGGACTCGACAATACGAGATCTTTGTGTATTAAATAATAATAAGTCACTGATTGCCTTGATGCACTTTTTGAAGATCGTGTTTGTTGTTTTTCATTATTTTTAGGCCCCATTAATCATCCTCAATTGTTTCTCAAGATATTTAATAATTTGCACATAATTTTCATATTTCTCAACGCACTGAAATTTAAAAAATATTCTTTAAACACAAAGAATTGATCAAAGCTGAGCAGTCAAATTAAAAAAAACATGGCAGCAATGTAAAATGCAATTTAATATTTTACATATTATTATAATATATTTGATGTTTTGAATTCTAAGTAGGTTGGAAGTGATTATTTTAATGTGTTAAAATGTTTATAAGAAAATATATAATTTAATTGTATTTTTTAATTACTAATTAACTCCATCCCTGATAGACGGAAATGTGGCTGGTCATTAATGTGTATTAATAAACCGTGGTTAAGAAATTAAATATTTGGAAACTTGCCATAACTAATTGTTTCTTCTAATCTAATATCCATATTGTCCAATCCTGCGAACTAATTTTATAGTTTTGATTTTAGAAATTTGTGGAATTTACATTTATTAGAATTAAAGCATATCATACCTTGTTCCCTGGCCATAATAATTTTTTATTGAGGTACTGCCATTATTGTTTTCAAAATTTTTCATATTATCAACTTTCTGCAATGGGAGAACAGCAAATCCAGCCATTGCTGTTAGAGCTCCAAAAGCTGAAAGCGATACACAGTCTCCATACATAGCCTGAAATATCAAGAAAAGCTACAGTTTGATAAAGTTATACATCCAAGTAATTAAGCAAGAACCATTTTCAATAAAATGTTTAAAAAAGATACTATTCTTGCAACAGTGATGTTAATTTAAAATGCAATAGTTGATGAGAAAGCATATTGTTACGGGATTGAGCATATTAACGCTGAATAATTGCAAGAAATGTTTCATTTTTTGCTGAAATAGTTGATGGCACTCTTAATGATATTTGAACTTGAATGTTTTCTCACCAGAGAACCAATAAAAGGTGCTGAGAGTAAACAGACCCGTGCTATTGTAACTGCAGAAAACATTATGCTTTGCCTTGTGGATTTAGGAAGTAATTCAGCAGACACCACAGTTAGCATATTGAGTGATGCAGCTATGGAAACACGTGCAATCATTGCTATCAATAACATAATCCATGCTCGGGTTGCCAAATCTGTAACATATTCAAACATGCTCAGAATTTAATTCTAGAAATGATGAAATTTTGCATAATCATTTTTAAGAAGTACATAATTTAGAGATTGCGTACAACACTTTTCATATTTCCCTAGAATCCATCTTTTGTCATATTAAGTAGAAAAAACAAGCAGCTTATATAGTAATTAGCATCCACAAATGAACTGAAGCAATTGGTCTTGAAACACAGCTTGGACTTTCTCAAAGTATTTGTAAATGTGGTAAATTAAATATTAATTGAAATGAGGCTTTCGGAATACCGGAGAAGAATGCATCTCCTTTCAAATGGACATTTTTTGGAATTAATTTGGAGCCAGTTTTGAGAAAGTGTCATTTAAGCATTTCTGAAAATACATAATTTCAAACTCATTTGCACTTGCATACATTTGAAAGTTTGATATATTTCATATGCAATCATTCAAACATAAATCTACAACTATACTGTAAAATGCATGTATACTTAATCATTTATTATATCCAAGATAGATAAAAATATATTAGTGTAATTTTTGAAAAATCAGCATTGGTAACCAAAGTGGCAGGTATACCTAGTGGGATTTCTTTTTGGGAGATGGTTTCTGTCTCTATTTTTTTATCATGTAAGTTAGTGGATTGTACTCAGTAAATTTGGTAACTGCTTTTAAGGAAGTATTTTTCACATAGTTTTTGCAGAAAATTGACACAATTTAACTTAAATTTACATGAAAACTAATTAAATTTCTGAAGTAAATAAAAATTTGCTCATGAAATAAATAAAAATTTTGAACTTAGACTATTTCCAAAATTTTAGAAGTTTTAAAGAAAATTGGATATGTGACATTTCAACAAGGGCATTGCCCTTTATCCAAAAAGATAGAAGAAAAAGAAAAGCCTTTTCTGAGAAAAAATTGAAAATGCTCTGTGGACTTTATATGAATTATCCCTGATTATTAAAATATTTGTTTCAAACTTGTAATCTAAATTTCCAATTTGGAGAAGTGTAG
>BOPP01000084.1:923845-965136 GCA_017312745.1 Gryllus bimaculatus | reverse complement strand
GATCGCTCACCCACTCACACTCACACTCGCCCACACGCACACACGCACACGCACAACGCACACGGCACACGCACACACGGCACAACGGGCGCTCGCGCCACACTCGTTAAAGCGATTATAAAAAATATTTCATTTAAAAAATAAAAACAAGATAAATTGAATATAAATTTATGTTTCTCTTTGCTTTTTCATTATTTATTACATTATTCAGCATAATCTTTGCCTTAATACGTAGCACCAAATGTATTTTCTTGAAATATAAGTGGGAATATTATCAAATAAACTTACAGTACAAAAAATTAAATACTTTTAAGAGGAGAATTACTACAAATCAATTCAAAGTATGTTAAGATAGCAAAGGAAAAAAAGTCTCATCAAATAAATATATATATAAAAATAAGAAAAACTACCAAGCATTGAAAACAAAAACAACAATCAAACCAAGTAATTTTGTCGTTTCATAGTCCGTCAGTTGAACACCATTTAGCGCTAGATCTGGATTTCTATATCTTTTTCGATTCCTACAAAAGAGAACGCATTTGGTTTTGGCTGCTGAAATGAGAGACCAGTGTTTTTTTTTTGCGTTCTGTACTAACTTATGGATGACATTTTGAATTTGATCACTGCTAGTGATTGGGCTGAATAAAATATAGCAATGTCATCTATATACATGCATTATTCAATTGATGCTTCTAGGCCGTCAAACATCTCGTGATCGCAAATCGAGAATGCACGGTTGGTACACCAACGTTTCGGTAAATTTACTGCGTTCTTTGGTATGTTCGATAATATCAACAGAGGGAAGTGATCACTCTGACGAAGATCTCGCTGTGGTTTCCACGTCAATCGTGTTGCAGGATTTTTACTACATTCTAAAAGAACTATGGCCGAGAATGAGCCATTTCTAGCGTTAAAATTTGTGTTGCCGTTATGTTTGAAAGTACGTATTCGTTGTTAAGTAGCAGGTCATCGATTCTGCAGCCGGAGTCATTTGTTCTAGAACATCCCCATGTGATACTGTGATAATTGAAGTTGCCTAGAATAAAACATGGAAGTTGTAGTTAATCAATCAGGTCTTTTAGGTCTTTATTTTACCATGGGGCGTTGGGTAAGTAATATATAACGTCATCTTCAATGGGTATAAGGTTACAGCTACTGCTTGTAAAGGTGTATTGAAATCGAGACGACTGGCATGATACGTATTGCTGACCAATATGGCAACACCACCTGTCTCGTCTATCAGGTTCTACGTCACTGCGAAAGGTCTTATAACCTCTTAAATTGAACCGGTCCTCTGGTTTAAAATAGGTTTCTTGTAAGCATACATACACATTGGTGTGTGATTGGCCAGAGCAATTTCAGCTCACAATATTGCGAGATACGACAGTTAATGTGGAATATAACTATATTTTGTTATAACAAAATATTATTCAATTAAACTTTAACGGCTGTATCTCGCAATATTGTGAGCTGAAATTGCTACTGTTCGATTGAATAATATTTTCCAAAGTTGGAATGAGGTTCTGCTGCTATAGGATGCGTGAATCCTGCTTATTTTCTTGGTTTTCTTCTTGGCCATCCTTTTTTCCTTTATTCTTACGCGGGATTTTGCTTGGATCGATGGATTGGTAATCATTATTTTCCGCACTTACCATCGAACGTATCTCTGAGCCAGTGGTTGTGTCTTCATCATTGATAATGGATGATTTATTTTTTGTTTGAGGAAGTCGCCCTTAGTGTACCTTGGAGGACGAGACGATCGACTTTGATAGCCTTTTGCCGATACTACTTTGCTTGACTTCGCTGCGGGAGCAGCCACTGGATTTTTTCTGCCTGATTTGGTGGAGGTCTTGTAGATTGCTTTTCATTTACTATTTAACGTTGAGTGTTTGTAGTTGTCTTCTGTATTGATTTTGTTGTGAATTTCATTAAAATACTTTCCTATGCAGCGAGTTATTGCAGGCATTAGTCCTCTCGCTACTAATGAAGGCAAATTTGTGCTTTTAGTAACTGCTTCTATGTATGTCATATTTCTTTTATTTTCAAGACACTTTTTTTGCTTCAGGATAGTTAATCTTTTGTCTGGCTTTTCCTTGTATTGCTGCTCCTGCTTATAGATTTGGTAGTCTCTTGTCATTGATGAATGCTGTCCGCTACAATTAATGCATTTGATACGATCTACGCATGGATCATCACTATGAAATGACGTACCACAATAGCATAGTTTGATTCTCGCACATCTAGATCTATGTATCCAAAACGTAAGCATTGAAAGCACTGCATTGCTTGAGGAATGAACATTCGTACGGTCAGACAATGAATGCCTGCTTTAATCATCTCTGGTAACGCACAACGCTTCAACGTCAGGATATAGAACGCTGAAGGAATTATGTGCCCATCCTGCCTCATTTTTAGTCTATGATAGGCAATAACTCCTTGAGAAGCTAGTTCTTGAACTATTTTCTCTTCACTGCAGTGTAGTACGTCAATACAAACTACAACACATTTGCAGGTATTTAGCGTGCCATGTGCACTTCCTTCAACATCTATACTGCCTATTTTGCTCAATTCTAGTAATTTTGGCCTTGATTGTTATTAAATGTTTTTATCAAGAGTCCAGATGGAATTTTCTTTATCTCTCTTACGGCAGATCCAGCACAGGTGCTAATACACTTTTCTATTAGAAATGGGCTTACTTTATCAAAATTCCCTTCTGTTATTTTAACTGTAAGATACTTTAGTACCGCTGCAGTGTTCTTGAACAAGTCATCAAAGTTTATGGTTCTTCCAATTTTCATTCTTTTTGCTTTGAACTCAGGGCTTTTTTCTGAACGAGGGTTTTTAAGGGATCCGTCAACCCTAGGGTCGCAAACTTCCAGACGAGTCCGGCGAAGTTTGCTATCACTACTAGCAATATCTGCCAGTGGTGCCGAGTGATCCGCACCCATGGCATCACAGTCGCTGGGTGACGAAGCCCGGTGGCCGGCTTGCGCACCACCGACCGCCGGTACTCCGATCCCCTGCACGGTACAAGTAACGATTGATCCTGACAGATCCTCCATCTTAGGTTTTTCTTCTTCAGGATCACCTTCCCCAAGCGTTTTTGAGCTACCGCCAGCTTAAGGAAACGGAAGGGAAAAGGATGACTGAGAAAAATAGAGTTAGAGCCGAAGAGTAGAATAGAAACGACTCTCTAGCTCTTGCAACCTAATAGCATTGGGGTGGTAACAAAAGAGTCGGCCGGCACAAGATTGGTCTACAGGACAGAAAACAGAAGTGTGCCGCAAGTAAGTGGGAGCAATGACGCCCAAGTTGTTGTTGTTGTTATTATTATTATTATTATTATTATTATTATTATTATTATTGTTGTTGTTGTTATTGAAGGCGGGAGTTATTTTTGCTCCCTACCTTTTAATGAAAATGGAGGGTTTTTTTACCTGCAATTCCTGTATATAGGAATAAATGATCACCAATGTTCTTTACATTAAGTAAAGCGCCGTAATATGTTACAATTGTTCCTGCCCAAGCAATATGAAGAGCAGTATAGCAATAAATATTCAAATCATATCTCTGTGGTTCAGAAGCAACTGAAATCCTGTGTGTAGGATAAAGCATAATGCATGAATGAAAAGAAATTGTTCATTTCTAATATAAAATAAAATAAAAATATGCAAATTAGCTCATTACCTTGTGTCTAGGGGTGTAGTATCCATCAGTGGTTGAATTTCATCATTATACTTAGTGGCTTCGTCAAGGATTGCTTTGGCTTCCGTACTCTGGCCTGCATTTAACAACCAGAGAGGAGATTCTGGTATCCAACTGACAACATAGTATCATAACAAAAACGTAATGTATGGATTGAAAAGCAAAAATATTTTTTTAGAAAATAAATGTTCTGTATTTTTCAAAATTCATTATTAGAAACAAGTGAGTTATTGCAAAAATAGAATATTTTTGAAACAACCTAGTCTACTGTATTTGTAAATTAATTGAGAAAAATCGTGTATCCTATACCAGTAAAGAAGCAGAAGAAAAATTGTTGGAATTGAAATTGCCAGTTGTAAATGGCGCCAGTCTTCAAACAAACTTGCAAGACAAGGCAATGTTATTACGCCCAAGGACCAGAAATGTTCATAGCATGATCCCATGATCAGACGTGATCGGCCATCTGTGTTACCTGTACCTGCAATTATGGAAAAAAAACTATGTATTTTCCTTCAAAATAAATTACTTCTATAATTTAAGATAATGGTTAAAAATATTTTAAACAATTATTTTCTTAAAATCTTATTATATTAAAATCGCCTTTATTTCACGCAATTTTACGCGAAAACTACTCATATGTTCGAAAAATTGATAATGACCTAATTTTAAGATCTGATGTTTAAGAACAGATTTAATTGAAGGAGAAATCTCTATTTTCGATATTGTAGTTGTAGGAAGACTTCGAAAAAATGCGAACTCTTTCTATTTTCGAAAAACCAGGGATTTTAACGAAAATGAGACCTGTATCATTCCCTTAAGCGCCTCCTACGCTATCCGACAACAAAATTAAATCAAACTTTTATTGTCTTTATTACACAGCAATGGACGATTCATTTGACATATACGCATGTCGAATATTTTCTTAATGACTCTCTTCTGTCTTTACTGCAACTAATTAATAATCGTAAATTAAATAAGTAACTTCTTATTCCAGAAATCAAGTGTACTCTAATTAATTAACTACGACTACACAATTGCGATAAAGAAGACTAAAAAACTAAAATAAAATATATTAACGATAGAAATACAAAACTTAAATCTACTTTTTACATCCACGATGTCCTCGGGGAAGATTCCACTTTTTTCTCAAGAATCGCTTATCTAGAAACAACGCCCGATAATGAGAAATTATTCTGGGAATTTTTACACGCAGTTTCGCGACATTCCTACTGTTAAATTTGCAACTTGATAACCAGTATTGTCATATAGCTGAAAAATGAATATCAAGTTATCCTTCATTAAATAAAAATTCATTAAAATAAGCATACTATTTTTTTAAAATTTTGTTTCATATTACATTTAAATCATATTTAGAGAAACCCTAATTGGGCTAATTTCAATTAAGGTTTGTGTATTGGTTGAAATAAAATACATCAATACGTTGAGAATACAGTTGAAGAATAGAGTAAAAATCGAATTAATACTGGGATTTTCAAAAGAAAATTATAATTAAAGCAAACCTAAGTTAGCCCAAAGCCAGGGGTTCGCGCACTTTGTACAGAATCGGGACGGTCAAGTCGGCAATAACGCACACGTATCCATCAAGGGAATACGAATGGTTGGATAGAAATTGGATTGTTCTTTAGGCCCTGAATGAAACACTCAGAGCAATAAATATTTCAAATTAATCATTTCGATATTACGCTCTTCGAGCAAATGATTGCGAGAAAGCACGTACTTCCTCGTAATATTTGTAACGCTTACGTATTCTGCATTTACATTGCAATTTAATATAGATAAAGTTTTCGCACTAAATGTTCTGCAATTTGTAATATTAAGTTAAACAATAAGAAGGAATTCATCCCAGTGCCTTCAAGTTCCACCCAACATCGAGGCGGCCTTGTTCCATCCATGATGGATAGCAGTGTCGGCGCCTAGGCATGGGCAGACCGGGCGATCGCTCGATGGGGGACTGACGGGAAAAAATTGTAGAATAGTGAAAAAGAAATTAGAACCCCATAAAATTGTTATTGTGGTTTTATAAGTCTCGGTTCAGTAGTTTGACGTTTCATAAATTTGTCAATTAATGTTTTACCTTAAATAGTTAATTGTAGTAATTACGTATAAGGTAAGACTATGAAATGAAAAATGTCAGACAATTCTGAAAAGAATGCTGTCATTGAAAGACTTCAAAATTTTCTCCTCTTAACATCCACGATACTTTAATACACATTTTTGTAAAGTTATATATTATAGACATATTGACCATGCATTTTCATTGAAATGTAGGACCAAATAAAACTATTATTTGAAATATATTTCCAATTTTTTTCTTGCTTAAACGTTTTAATTTTTATTATTTTTGGAAATAAAATAATTCTAATAGTTTCATGATACAATTTTCCCATAACTTTTTCAGGGGGTGGGGAGGAGTACGTTTCAGAGGGAAAATGGATAAGCTATTGTGCCTCGAATCCGACTTGAGCCAATGAGTTTTAGGCACCAGTTTGCGACACAATATTAGCGGGAATTTTTAATAATTTTTATTATATATAATAATTATAATTATTACTATTATTATTATTATTGAGTCACACACACACAATTACAATCGTGTATGACGTGTCAATATGATGACTTGGGTGGAGAGAGCGAAGTTACGAGTACATTACTGACCAGAAGCGAAACGAGGGGCCATCTCAGCATATGCTCAAGGGACCTGGGAAATGCAGCCGGACTACCATTATTAACACCTAGTTACAAGTCTTTGAAACAGATATGTGAAGCATTAAAAAATATTGCATCTCATATTTCAATTTTACCTTAGTGTAATTTTTGGTTCGTCACCGTTAAAAAATGACACGTTTAAAATATTTCTCTCAACATTACTCGCTCTCCATGCAATTTGGCGTCTGCCATTTCAAACGAAGTGCCCGAGTTGTGGTCACGTGGTACGTGAAGCAAACTGGTACTGCGTAGAATGAGTAAACATCAGTGCGTCGTATTAGATCACCATGTCTTTCCACCCTTGGTTCAGATTTCTTTTAGGCGCGACTCAAAGCGCAGGAAATTCCAATAAAAATTTCGATATTTTCCAATTTTCAAAAATACAGAGAGTGTGCCGAAAATGGAACAGGACCACTGACTACCGTTCCTTGCTTCATACGTAAAAAAATAAAAATAAAAAAATCGGAACCGTTTCTGAGAAAACATGTTTAAAATGTTAAAATTGTCTCACACAAAGTTACTCATATTTTCGAAAATATTGAGCATGACCTTACTTGAAAAACTCATTTTATTAAGAAAAAATATTTATAGTATTGTGGTTGTTTAATTAATTTTAATTAATATTTATTTAATTTAATTAATATTTTTAAAAAGCAGTTCCTGAGAAAAATTGCCAATGTTTAACTCAAAATTAGACGAAAAATGCTCATATTTTCGAAAAATTGAACGTGACCTTATTTGAAGATGTTTCATATATAATATATGTAGATACACACGCACACACACTTTGCTTTTACGATGGTAAAATGAAGCCTATGAGTATTAGATAATTTTTTACGTCAAAACAATATAACTAAAACAAATATAATTTTAAATCATGCCAAACACTTACATATAATGTACCCTGCAGTGAACATGTGAGCACATGCTGCTGCTGTAAGAAATCTCAAGAACATTTGCAGCTCAATAAAAGTTGAAAAAGCGACTCCTATTCCAGCTGCAATCTGCACCAACATGCCAGCCAACAGCAATCTTCGAGGAGCAACTCTAGAAGGCGAAAATGCTTTTATTACTCCGTCTCTTCATTCAATTCATTTTTGATGACTTAATCAAATTTAATCATTTAAACTCTACTTATAGGCATTTGTTTGAAAGTTGCAGTAACCCACCTGGTGAGTAACTTTGTACATACAGCACCTCCTACCAAAATTCCAAGAAGGTAGAAGAATTGCGAGACACTAATTAAAACTTGTCGTTGACACACTAAATTCCACTGAAAAATAAATATATTTTATTCAATAACATTTCGTTTTACTTGCGATATTTGAATTTCTTTCGGAACAAGCGTCTACCTGTGTGACAGTGGTCACCGATGAATTGAATTCGAATTCTGTGCAGGGTTGAACAGTAGCATTTCCTCTATCAAATGGTAACATTTGTTGTGATGCGAAGAATTCATAAGCCTCTTTGTAAATGTTGCATGAATCATACTGTAAAAGTATTTCGCTACAAATTAGCAATAACACAAATTAAAACATTTTAAAATAATTAATGTGTGAACAAAAGCTGCAAATGATTACTACGAAAAACGTACGTCAAAAATATCTCACATATTTATTTTAAATTAAATAGAAAAAAACACAACATTTTTAAGCTTAACAATGAACATTTTTATATTGGAAATAATAAATAATTTGTTTTGTAATGTAATCTTTAAACCTGTTAGCATTTGAAAAATATTTTCTATAAATTTACCCTATATTAGGAGAACAAATCTTAAGTATAGCAGTTAGTCGCATTGCATTTTAAATTGATACAAAGGAAACATGTTAATCAAAATTGTCTTATAGTAAACAGTTGTATGAAATTGTATCAAAATAAATAATATTGGGCTCATCTCCAAAAATGGGGTGACGAGTGTTATGGATGCATGGAAGACCTTGAAGAGGGCTCGCGCAGTGTAACGGCTCGCCAGGGGGTGAAGCAGCCTCGAACGCGAGCTCGAGGCGAGGTTCTGCCGTTCTTCCATTTTTGTACAGTGACCGATGACATTAGGGCATTGTTACACCTCCTGCCTTATAAAATGAATCTTTTTAACAGTGATAAGTACATTTCTGAGACCACGAATACCGTTGAGAAGGACTTTCGCGAATTAATTAAACATATTCATTTTATAAGGCAGGAGGTGTAACAATGACCTAGTGCCATCGGCCACTACAGAAAAATCAAAGTATAGTCATGGGTGCGTAGTATAGTAGAGAGTAGTATACGGAGCCACGGGTGCCTAAGCAGACAGTCTGGTTTTGCGAGAGAGCTCCGAAGTGTTTATGGTTGATATTTGTAATTCCGCGTACTTCGTGAGTATCCGCTTTTGGTTATTGTATTTGGATTTTGGTGACTTCGGCTAAGAACTGGTAATTCTCCTGGCAGCAAAGACAGTGCTTTTATTATTAGGACACTTTCCGGTTATATTGTTTGAAGCATTGTTTTCGATACAAGTTTAGAAGTCTGGTATTGTAACAAGAGCACAATAAACATTTTGAACTGTTTATGCATTTTGTGTATTTTTCTGGATATAAAGAGATAAACGTGTTTAAAGCTGACATTTGGAAATATGGTAATACACGCTTAATAATTGATGTATTAAGAGCTTATTAAAACGAGCTTCATAGGGAGTTGTGTTTAATAACTATTTAAATAAAAAGTAATAGTCATTTCTGAAAATGTCCTATTTGCCTGTCTACGGCAGCACTTTTAAAATCCAGGGAGGGGGCGTTGAACTGTTGCAGGCAACACGTTGGAAATTAAATTTGAGCTTTACAGCTGCAGATTGCCGAATGTCGCCTTAGTAATATAAATTAACTTGTAGAATTCCGTAAACGATATTTTAATATTTATTTAATATTATTGACTTCTGATTAAATGAGATTTTAAAAAACTTTTCAAGATGATAAAAAATACATTTTTTTCTGTCCAATTGTTTAAAAATGCAGAAAAGAATGGAGAAAAAGGTTCTAAAGCTTAAAAAAGAGGGAAAAGGTGGCAAAATGTAGTAATCTCACGAAGAGGTGTAACAAATTGTATTTATTTCGCTTCATTTTATCCTCCCAAAGACATATATTAAACTATTTGTATGAAAACAGCTATATTTTGGAAAAGATGTCGCACCTTAAAATCCTTTCCCTAGTGATTACTTCGATTCACAATTTGTAAACCACTCATTTCATTAGTCTTGGACACGAAATAATATTTTTGGAGTTTTGATTTTCCATGTAATGCGTATATTGAGCTCTTCTCTTCTAACGGTTGTACAATTCTTCCTTTTCTGTGATGTAATCTCTCGGGTTCAGCTAATTTGTAATTATTAAATTTGGTGGGTCACTGTGCTTTTACTCAATCGAAGTTTCGCGTATCGGAATTGAGCAATTAAGGCTCTTTTTTCTTCTATGGTTTATTTTCCCCCTTATTTCTACATTTCCTTTTTAATAATAATTATAATTGTTATTGAATTTTATATGCGTTATGCTCCCAAAATAGCAATTGCTTAATGTTCGGGTTAAGTAAGCTTAACTGAAATATGGTAGACTACACCAAACAAGCTAATTTATATGAAAGAAAGCGTTTTCACTATTTTCATTTAACAATAGAAACGTAACACGTTATCTATACATTTCTAAACGGGTCATTACGGCATAGACGTAAAGAATAGAAGCAGTAGTCTGAAGTGGATGGCCGAGGTGTGTTGCCGCGGAAGGCCTAGTGAGTCTGCTGACTACATACCGCAAGTGTGTCAGGGTCTAGTGTAAAAATTAATATGTGTCCTCATAAGGGACATAGTCGACACCCGACGCGGGGAGCCGAAATCGGAATCCCCTGAAGGTGCCCCTGAAAAAGCCCCAGAAAGAAAAGAACAAAAAAATAGTCTCACGGTGAAGCCGAGGGTGGCGTGACTGTAGTTCCTCCACTGGCCGGCGTCGTGGTGGCGCGCGGCGTGCGGCCGGCTGCACCAGAACTCGTGGGCGGCCGGGGTGGGCGACGTGAAGAGGATGGCGGCCATCTGCCACGCCGAGGGCGCCTTCACCAGCGCCACCAGCAGCAACGTGCGCACCTGCCACGGCCCGAAGCGGCGCAGCGCGCGTGCGTGCGAGCGCTCAGGGGCGGGCGCGCGGGGGCTGGGCGTGGGGGGGCTCGTGGCGCACGTTTGGCGCCGTCTTGCCTTGCCCGCGGCGGCTTCCACGCGCCGCCGCCCCCGGGACAGTCCCCGCCCCCGTGGCGGGCGCGCCGCGCACCAGGTACCTCTGCGGCAGGGAAGGGGAGTTAAAGTCCGCTATTCCTCCAAAGTGACGTTCGCCTAATACAAGCTTTTAAGGCGACTCCACTCATTCGGCAGACGCCGAGCAGCGAGCTACTGCTCGCCCAATCCGGAACAGCTGGTGTGTTCGGCGAATGTTTGCTCCCTTTGATGTGTCCTTAACACCGACACGCTGTGGGTAGGGCGAATACCGTATGTTCGGCGCTCGGCGAATCGCAAGCAACCCACTCACTACTCGGGATTTGCCGAGGGGTTTTTCGGGATTCGCGATTGCCGCATGTGAGGAGAAGCCTTTGCGATTAAATACGCGTGCAAATATGTCAACGAAATGTAGAAATCTGCACCGAAATGTTTAAAATATTCATGCTTGGTATACACAGTGAAATGATACATGTATTTTGCGATGACATTCACATGTCACATGTCATCTAGCGTGAGAGGGTAAGCGCAAATTGCACATAAATTATGTTCTTCTGTACATTTTATTCTGCGTTAGGAAAGTAGAATATCAATAAAAATGTGTCGAAGTTCCCGCTGATTCGTTGGCGATTCACATCGAGTAGCGTATTCTAACGAGCGAAACATTACTGCGAGTTCAGTTGAATTCGCGGTCAGTGCAGGAGAGGTTGTGTCAAAGTTAGAGAGTAGCTACCCCGAAACAGGAAAGCTAATTGTTAGTTCTATAAAACTACTTAATTCTTCAAACAGTGAGTCTAATGAAACGTTATGAAGTAATCAGTATTCAAGTGGCAGTTTAGAGAGAGGGAACTTCGACTAATGAATCGCCTACCTATGCCCTAACCCCGTTCTAGTATTAAGTTATGCTAATCTGTAAAATCAGTGGATTGAACAGATAAAAAATAAAGCTGTTAAAAATGTAAAAGCTTTCCTCTTCTTAGGAAGCACCTTCCATCAGACTCTACTGTCTTGTAATTCAAAAACGCCACAACCTTCAAATAATGAGGCGATGGGCTGGTATTTCTCTCTTGAGACGTTTGTGTTAAATATATTATCTGATAGGCATAGGTATTCCAGGAATGGAGTTTCTCATTTGAAAATAATTTTCCCATTTTATCATTCACCCATTCTGTATTTACTCGATATCGGAATAAATTTTCCACCCTCGGCCGACAATCACGTAAAGGTTTTCTGTACACCTGTTTGAATTATCAAAAAAAGTTTTCCATTTAATTATTACTTTTTTGCATCCGCTTTCGCAGAAGAGAGACAGTTACATAATTCGCGAAAAACCGGCGAATTTCGGCAGAAAAAACTATTATTGCTTGGTAACGGATCTGGTAACGAACGTGGATAAATCCAATCGCTAAACTTACAAAAAAATCCACTAACACGTGGTGTACCAGAATCCATGGTTTGTGGCTCCTTGATACCGAAATATCTATTGAAGGCAAAACGTTTGTGTAAAACCTGTCTGTGAACAACGCTAGCGGCTAAACCGTCCAACCGATTTTCTCCAAAATTTGGTATTATCCAATCAAACATGCTGATGTCGCGCCCCTTGAATTTCAAACTGATATGTTAATTTTGAGGTACTTTACATGAAGCCCCTGGGACATTTTCAAAATTTTCTAAAAAGGGCGCAATCGATTTTGAAAAAAGTTTGTGGTTGGATAGTGTGAAAGGACGATTAAGAAAATGGCGCAGGTCTCAAGTTGGTTGAAAACTGATTCTTCTAAAATTGGAAACAAATCAAAATATTTTTTCGGAGTGTTTCTACATCTAAAATATTAAAGATAATTTTTTCTCCCTTAATGAAATCTGTTCCATAAAGATAGATTTTGAAATAAGGTCCTGTTCAATTTTTCGAAAATTTGGTTTTTTTCGCGTAATGTTGCGTGAAATATAGGCATATTTTAATTTAAATTTAAACAATTTTTTCTCAAAAACTGCTCCATTGTTGCTGATGAAAGTTTGCTAGTTGATAGTCTGAAGGACGTTTAAGAAAATGGTGCAAGTCTCATGTTGGTTAAAAACTCCTATTTTTGGAAAATAGGGAAAAAAATTCGCCATCTTCTTACAATTAACAATTATGAAGATACATTTTTTTCTTAACGAAATGTGTTCATTAAAACAATTTTCAAACGGGGTCATGTTGAATTTTACTAAAATATGAGTATTTTTGGAGGAATTTGACGTCAAACATAGACGCCCGTTCCGTATTTTCTGCGCTTTGAGACCGTAATTTTAGATTGTTTTGTAGCTTCGTAAGTTAGAATTTGTACATTATTTCATATTTCTTTGTGCGTTTCTGCTCGAGCTTTAGTTTTAAAAACAATCTTATAGAAATTATTTAAAATCTTTTTTTAAATTGCGTCTTTTGAGTTAAATGTAAATCGAATAGATTTTGTTTGCTTAATACGATGTGGGAATGAAGAATAATGCGTGTGAAAACTGAGTAATTTTGATGAATATAAAAATATTATATTTAATTATTATATTTTTCTATTAATTTTAATTTTCTTGCTAGCGATATCAACAATGGCAGTTGGCAAAATGTTTATCCCATACGAATTAGCGATCATTGTTGCGGTCTTGGTCGTTGTTGTTGCAACCCATTATTGTAACGCCACACTGATAAGAAGGCAATAATGACTGCTGCCGATCACAAGAACATATTACGATTTTTTTATGTTCGGTGGTTGATACGTATTTTCTTATAATTGTTTTACTATCTGTTCTGGGACCGTACGTTTTGGTACTTTTCCTGCCTGGTGACAAAAATGGTGAATTGCATTCCAAATGGTTTGTAATTATGCCTCACTTTCAAAACAGTCTCGAATGAAGAATTTTTTTTGCTTAATGAAATCTGTTATTCAGTATTAGATTTTTAAATAATGTCAAGTAATTTATTAAAATATATGTTGCATCTTTTCAAATTTCTTTAAAGCCTTCAGAAGCATGTAATTAAACTTAAGCAATTTAGTGCCGTGCATATGCTCACAGCTTGATAAATCCTAGAATGTAAGTTCGAATCGCTGCATAGTGAACTACGTTTTGCCGTTTCGCGTAGTATTATAATGTTACTTTCGCAAATAATGCGAAAAAGTAAGTGCAGTTGTAGAAACGGTTTTTTAAACCAAATTGCTGAAAAAATTATAGACCCACATTTAATTTGTACGTTTGTATGTAAATATTTGTTATTCAAATAATAATTTTGTTAACAGCAAAAGTCATAGTTTTATTTTCATTATTCTTGTGATTCCTTATATTTATTATCTTTATGTAGTATTCGAGTAACCTGAGTCTCTCCGTCCCTTTATCCCCCGTCCAGCAATCGAGACAAATGAGGAGACATTCGATGCGTTTCGATCTCCTAAAGGGGAACTGATGATGAAGAGGTTAGGGCATGAATCGAATCAAAGTCGCGATATGACTGGTCACTGGTTATGTTGTTCTCAGAACACTGTCGATGTATTATCTTTCGTGTAAGGTTTCTCAGAGGACTTCTGATTCTGGTGAACTCAGCTCCGTGGACCTGGCAGTGTTAGTGTCAAGTATTTGGTTCGAGAATAACTTCTATTTGGGTCCAAAACCTCTTTGGATCTGGAGAGGAATTTGCTTTGGCTGGCGTAAACACTTTAAACGAAGAATTAATTTTTCGCTTCTGTCATTACAGTATTATTGCCATTCCTTATACACATTACACAAGTGTGAATAAATGTATTATTATTGCGTCAGTGCAAGCAGTATGTGTGTGTGCACGCAAATTCACTGAATAAAAGCCGAATTGCGGAGCTGAAAACCGGTTGCATCCTAGATGTATTCAATCTGGTTGAGATCAGGCGAATTTGATGGCCAAGACATCAATTTGAGTTCACTATCATGCTTCTCAATCCATTGAAGCACGATTTTGGCCTTGTGAGATAAACATTTATCCTGTTGGAAGATATCATTGCCGTCGGGGAAGACATTATCCATGGAGGAATTCAGTTATTCCTTAACCCTCTGATGCAGAAATTGGGCCTTCGAGGTATTTTTAATTCGAAATAGCTTGCTGATGAGATGCCATTTATCGTTATCCCTTTTGGTATTCTTCTACTGTAATGTAAAGAACGAGTTTTGTGGGTTTTCCGCGAATTCGATGTATTCGAAGTCGAATTATGGCTCCCTTTTCTCTAATACGCTTTCGTCACAGAAGTAGGGCCTCGGAAGCCTGGCGGACGCGATGTGATGTACACCCCTGCACGTTCCGTTCATTGGAGTGCAACGGGAGCCAAGTGTTGGAAATTTGAGATGCGGATGTGTCAATAACAAATATGACGAATAAACAGATTTTATATTGTCTGAGAGTGGTCTGCAATCTAAAATATTGAGTGCGCATTTAGCTTTCTTTGCTCGTAGAATATTCTAAATGAATAAAAAACGAGTGATGTTAGTAAATTTATTTCAAATGACAGTCATGATGATTTCAATTTGGAGCATTTCCCATCTTTAAGATCCCGTAGACAAGATGAGTACAGTGATGCATGTTCCTCTATATCTGATTCCAACAGACCAGAGTCGGATATCAACAAGGGGCCGCGTACTTCATCTTCAAGTTTGAAGATCATGATATCCAGAAATGAATTTCAATAGCTAGTGAATGCCGTTTACAAAATCTTCTCCGCGTTCCTCCTGGTGTTGTATGTTTTTTGTACGTTAAACACCTTTGCCTGGCATTGTTCCGAGAATTCACGTAAAGCAGAGCATCCTGCCGCTAGAGTTCTTATCCGGATAGCGACTGAATTAGACCTAGCTACATAGCTAGTGTCGAAATTCTGCCACTGTCAAGACTCGTACCCTAGGACCTCCCGGTCAGAGGCACTGGGGAGGGCATCAGTTCATGCTCTGAGTCACCTTCGCCGGTCGCAAAATGTAGCGAAATGAAACTAGCGGTACAACAACAGCATATACTTTCTCGGATTATTGGTATCGTAATATTATTATATTGCACCTGCTATATTCAGCCGGTCCTATGGTCGAACTGCGATGATCGCGGGCTCACTGCAGCCGTTAGTGACAATGCCATTGCGGCAACATGGGGAAACGTTGGGGTCGTCTGCTGCGGAGCCCCAAGTTCAATAACGTGCGCTGAACGGTGTGCTCTCAAGTATTTGTACACCTTCTTGTAGTCTCCGCTGTCAGATCTTCCCCAGGTAGCAGCATCTCCTGTTTTGCTAAGCGGACCGGCCTCCCACGTCTGCTTTCTTTGATAGGCGATGGACGGCCAACACCTTGTCGCCTGCCGGTGTCCATAGATGCTTACGACAGTTGCACGCGAACAGCCAATCAGCTTTGCCGTTTCCACGATGCCAGGCGCAAGGCTATCACACTTTGCCCTTTCTAAAAGGCAGTTATGTCAGATCTCCCTCTTTTCGACGCATGATGATTTGCAGATACGACGCATGATGATTGATAGAATGATTTCTCATTCGTCTCTGCTCCGCTATCCTTATCGCGTCAGAAGTTCCCAACGTACGTAGGGGGTGTTTATTCACCCAAAGGGCAGTAGTCATAATAATTTGGCTGGTCAGTATATTATGTACGAGTGTGTTTATGTATGTATGCATGCCTGCATGCAAATATGTATACTATTTAGTATACAGTATAAGTATAGTAAATATTTACTATAATTCATCATTTAGTTATGATGTGTTAATGTTAAAAATGATTTTATGGAATCATTCGAAATTTCGTTTTTAAATTTTATTCAGTTGTATACTTTCGTTAAATAACAAAAATGCAAATAGAATAATTATCACATATATTATTTTTTTAAATCTGAATTCCGCTTAAAAGACCTTTGATAGGTCCATTCTCTAAAGATGTCGCGGGTAACAAAGTATTTACGCGTTGATCTTATCTATGTCAGTAACGTCTGCTTTCTAATCCCGTTTCTCGCCTTCCAGTATTCGAAGAGAGATTATAATAATGTTATTATGATTAATGATAATTCTTATGATTAATTAAACGTCAGAGAAAAAGTTGCAAATAAGTGAAACGTGTAGGCACGGTCACCTGTCTGTAAAGAACGTGTTTTTCTCTGCTCCCAACAGTACTTACCGACATCGAGACGGTTTAGATTCTTGTAAAAAATGTTCAAACTCTTAGGCACACAGTACAAACTATGTAACTTGCAGATAAAGTGGTCATCAACTTAGAAGAGATAAGCTGACGTAAACAATGACAGGTATAAATTTCGTTGCTAATAAGTATTAGAGATATCTGAATGACCATCACTTATCTAATGCAGTGATATCTTAAACGCTTGAACAGATTAAAAGGGAAATACGAATTGGTACGCCTTGGTACGAATAAAAGCAGCGTTGTGATCTGCGCTGTCCGGCTTCGGGGTTGAAGTGCAGCACTACAGCTCTTATACTAAGACCAAGATATGTTGGTGGAAACGTCAGCATCTCAGTCTTCGATGCGGCGTCACCCGGACAGCGCAGATCATGACTGGAAGCGGAAGCCTATGACATCATCTAAAAGCTGCATTATCATGACGATATATTTTTATATTAGATTACATTTATTTAGTCAAAAAACTGTAAAAACTCTGTGTGGCGTATGGGGGTGAAGATCATCTGTGCACGTTTTTTGAGTTCCAGAATCCCTTCCCATCATTTTAACTATAAATAGTTGAAAGCTGAGTAAAAGGTAAATAAATAAATTTCAATAAATAAATAAATTTAAACAAATAAAGAAAATTAAACAAATAACTAAATTTAAAAAATAAATAAATTTAAACAATTAAATTTAAACAATTAAATTATTAAAAAAGCGCGAGATTAGCAATATTTGAAAAACAAGACATTTTCGTTGCGACATTCAGAAAACGTATTTGCAATGGTAAACGAACTACAGATTTGATTTTTCGGCATTGCTAACAAAATAATAACTCGCGCATACTCCTACCACTGCAAGCAAAAGGAGAGTTCAATAAACCGTGTGTATAGTGAAGCTACATTGTAAGATGTTCAAAACCAACAGACTGAACTCTTTTTTTGTCTTTGACGCGACTTTAAATTGTCGCTCGGTTACATTCACAAAAGATGTTGAAAATTAATAGACTGTGCCTCATCTGTGAATAATATCTTACTACAAATATTAGGCCTTTGAAGAAGCCAGGTGCAAAACTGCATACGCGATTCTCTGTCTTGTGATTGAAAGTGTTGAACATTGCAAAATTTGGATACAAGTGTTATTTATGAAGGAATATCCAAAATTCCTTCGTGACACTTAACTGAGAAGATACTATTTTTACACTATTTGATGGATTTTCTTCGGCTTCAATCACAACAAGATAACTTTCTTGTTCCGAAGCTGGAGAAAAAGGCCGCGTTCGGAGGTCGGAGATCATGAACCAGTTTCTCGCAACCTTCTGAAGGTATACATAAATACGCTTTTATGCGTTTCAATACGATTAGAAAATCGTTTGTGATATACATGTACCGCTCTTATGACTTGCCAGGACAAAAACCGTCAACATAAATAATGTCTCCGTCCCCGTATTCTTCGTTGCTGTAAATTGCGGTATAGACCTGCAAAATGCACGTCACAGTCAGAAGTAGACTGATAAGTAAGTTTTTCGTTCACATGCATATCGGTCACATGGGTTTAGCCCTTGTTAACATGCATCCCTATAAAATTTTTAAGTGCACTTGTACCTACCTGTAGTTAAGAAATTTAAAACCTTAGCAATGGGTTGTAACATCCTTAGTAACCTAAATAAACAACCACCCATTCATCGAAAATCAACATTATTAGAAAAAATCATAAGGTAATTTACAAAACAAATAGTAATATACCCATATAATAGACCCAAAATGAGGTTGACTTTTGCACCTGCGACTGTAAAACAAAACGTAAGACAAAGGTTTGTCTTTATAAAAGGAATAAGTGTAAATTACCTCATCAAGTTCTTAGTGTACGCAAGCATTACATCTTCTGTAATCATGGCTACGTGATTTTTTAATTGCCAAGTTTTGAATTCTTCGTATGCCTTCTCGTATCGTGCTTTAGATTTGTCAGGGATTAAATCTCGCGTGGCTTCCGCAGGTGCATCCAAAATTTATTGAGGTACGGAATGTGTCTCATTTTCGTTTCACATCTAGTCACATTGCTTGTTTTTTTCGAAAATTGCAAATAGCAATTGCGTTATAATATTACATAATCCTTACTAAGAGAGCGAGAAAGTATTTACTGTTGTACCACCACTAGTTTCTTGTATAAAGTAATAATTTTGGGTAAAAATAAAAGTATCGACTTCTGTTTAATTAGTTTATTAATATTAGTTTATGTAATTAGTTTATTCTGTTAAGCTTTATTGCATGAGTACATGTTTTGAAAACGAGCGGCTTTCGGAGCGAGTTTTCAAATTTTCAATTCAAAATTTCAATACAATAAAACATTATAAACGAGTTGCATACGCATAGTTTGTATAACAACATTATAAATTTATAAGAGAATAAAATTAATTTTGCAAAACAACTTTCTTGTGAATTATTGGTTATTTGACATTATCTGTGCGAAAAAACTGTAATCGGCTGTTCCGTTTACCTCTACCTCCCCAAATTCTTTCGCTGCGATTGCCTAAATGTGTGGTGACGTAATCATTCCTGCCGTAAAATCTAATTCATAATTTGTGCCATAATATGCCCGGTTATGAACGATTTGCAAAAAAATGTTTTTTGACAGAATTGCTAAGAAATGCTTCGTCGCTGCATATCAGTTTGTTGACAAATCTTCGTGTCTAATTCTAGACGGTTGGACTTTGTCAAGCGCTGAGGATATTTTTAAATATTGCCGACGAAAAAATATACTTTCTAAGATACAAAATACAAGAATCGAAAATGTATGAATTGACAAAATTGTGGTGCAAATTAGATTTAGTGTACTGGACTTGAATATGTTTAATGTGCTTTGAAGAATTTGAACATTTACTAACATTTATTACGAAGTGATATGTAATATTACTATTAGCTGAAGCGCGCACACATGTGTATTATCTTACTGATAAGTAATAAAGAGAATAAAGTTATAATTGTTCTTATCTATGTACTTTATTGTGCAACAATCTACTTCAGTATCATAAAATGTTGCATTTGTCCGCTAATTCAATTTCCCGCTAGCCGATTTTCATTTGTAGCTCCACACCATGTGATTTAGTTCACAGAATCAACGATTGTAGCGCTAGTGTTTTCAAATGAAGAGCGATTCCCGCAAAATTTCGTGCTACAGCTGTCTGTTGTGACGGTAGTGTGGTGTTGTCGTTCGTGGGCGTTCGTGGGTCGGCATGAGCCGACGTTCAAAGTGCGTTGTAGTGGTGTTGACTTGAGAGAAGATTTGCGTGCTCTGTGCACAAAAAGAACAGTTAGCTAATGACATCACCTCATTAATATGTAAAGTGTGTTTATGTGTCTGTTACACATTAATTATAAGTTTCAACATTAATGAAAATTATTATTTATGTGTTATAACAATGTGTAATAGCTTTTGAAACAGAAAGGTTTAAAAGAAAAATTATACCATATTGTTGAACAAGTGGTCAATGAAAAATGAAATCATCGAAGGTAATTGATGTCAGCCAGGCCTCAGTAAGTACCATCTTCAAAATTGTTTTTGAGATATGATTTTGTAATTTTTGAAGTAGGTCTACAGTTAGTGGAAAAATAAGACCTTTTTAAAAGTAATACCTTGAAGACTTGGGGTAATTTGGTGATTATAGTTCTGAATAAGAAAGCTAATTTACAGTGTATGTAATATGTCCTTCAGAGAAATAATTTCAATTTCCAATTCTTAATGGTTTTAGCTTGTCAGTTTAAAAGCAGAACTTTCAAGAAAACAAGAGGAAGTTAATAAAGCAAAAACAGAAGCACAGGCTTCATTTATTCACCCTGTTCCTCGTCAAAAGAAAGAACAAGAACCACATCCAAAACTTGTGAAAGATGTCAGTGAGGAAGATTCTGAAAAAAGGCATGAAGATGAAGAACTACACAGAAAATCAAGGTAATATTTTCACTCACAGTTTCAAAACTTACAAATAATAATATTTTTTAGAGATATTTGAATAAAATATCCTTAAAATCTATTAATTTTGTGTAAAATGAAATCATAATTTTTTATTTAAAAATATCTCAATTGTTATTATTGTAAGTCAGTATTTTATTGTTCAAAATAGTTTAAATTCTGAGCATCATTGATGGTAAATTTGATGGTTTTTTATGTGGATTTTCACTTCAGTTCTTGAGGTGTGATTTAAAAAATTCAAATGTTTGTTTTTTATTGAAGGTAGGTTACTGATAATTTTAAGATTTTTTTTTTCTTTTTCTTACAATGAATATAATTTTTACCTCTGTTTGGACATGAACATAATATGTTATTTAATCATGATTCAATGAATTAAAATTTACATGGCATTATATATTCACTTTGTCTATAAAGTCTTCAGTTATGTATTTCCCAGTTCAAATGCTTGTAATCCGAATGTAGCAAATGCAACTTGTTGAAGGACTGTCATTGAAATAAAAGTAGAACTATATTTTTTTTCTTTTTGTTCTGTATTTGAACAGACGTTCTTCTTACAGTGAACAATTATTTGAGACATTGCTGTTTATTTAAATTTCTTTGTTGAATTTTTTTTCCATTTAATTACTTATCGAAATTTACGGACAATTCAACCAAAAATTCATACAAATAAAGAACTTTCGTAACATGCACATTGGAATGAGTAATTGCAAAGAATGAAAATATAAATACAAAAATATAAAATGTATGCAATACTAAAATATAAGTAAGAAACATTTAAATAATGAAACTTTCATACAGATAAAAGCTTAAGTAACTTATTCATTGGAATATGTTACTTGAGTGCAAAGATATGAAAGATAAAAATACAAAAATGAAAACACATGTGATACTAAAATAATAAAATATAGACTAGAAAAATATGTATTTTAAAGTATACATGTAAAGAAACTAAGAAATTATTGAAAGTTTACAAGAACTTGACTGTATTTAGAACATTCATTGGTATAAAATATAGTATCTTCTCCATTTTTAGTATTTTTTTAATCCTAAAGTGTTGTTGAATTGGTTGGTTGGAATTGAGTTGGTGAATTCTTTCCCCAGACAAGCTTTTTACCTTCTCCATTCCTGGAAAATTCAATAATATGCTGCTTCATACCATGAATCTTTCTATTAACATCTGCTAATTTTCCCAATGTTATTTTGGTTCTGAAGATACTGGAGTTCAGTATTTAATCTTTATTTTCTGAAAGAATGCACCATGCGCCTAGTCATGTAATTAAAGACTTTAGGTAGAACTACTTTTTGTATGCTTATTTAGCTATTTGAAAATATGTTAAGTTTTAGTGCAGATAAATACAGAGGGAGGGCAAAAATTGGCTGCAAAATATATTACAATATTACTGAATGGAAAAAACAAATATGGTGATGAAGTGTACTTTACATTCTAAATTTCTATGTAAACAACATTCATGCAATAATGTGTGACTGTGCAAGTGAGACTGTTGGCAATTTCTGAATCATTTTGTGTAAAGCATCACTTCATGATAGAATTTGACACATGATATTTGTGTTGTATTAAATATATTTTGTAAAGTAAGTAATGATTTTGTTATTATTTCTGTTAGATGTTACTACAACTGAGGTTACTACAAAATAAATCAAAACCTATTTTAACATTGTATCATTTATGAACCAAAAATTCCAAATAATAGGATGGTAAATGGAATTGCTGGGTATCATGAGTGATATGGGTGTGTCTGCTGGAGGACTAATAACTTAATTTATTATTTTCAGGGCTACATTGGAAGCTAAGACACGCCTGTATGACAAGTTGATGCAAGCTTCAAGTTTAAGAGATGATGATGACAATGAATACTTAGTTAATTTTGAACAAAAAGCATTGGAAAATGAGAATGCAGAAAAACAGGTCAGAGATGAGGATAAAGAAGAGGATGATATTCAACATAACAGTGATGAATATGGATCAGCTTCAGATTCTGAGGAAGAATGGTAATTACACTTGCTAAATTTTAATTAATATTTAATTTAATTAACGATGAGTTTTTCAGTTCGGTGCATGTTTGATTAATCAAGTTTTGATAATACTTTTTGTGAATGTAATAAAAATAAATTATGAACAATATCAAATTACTACTTTCATGAACTTGAACAAGTATTTTACATCACTTCAAGTCATAATGGAGTAGTATGGAGGTTCCTGTGTTACATACTTCCAAATACATAAAATTAATTCTTATTCTTTTGAGAAGTTGATGTTTGCTACTCACACACACATACACGCTAAAGGAGCCATCTTATCTTTTAGGAAGAGTACTTAAGTTCATAATGGAACTCCTACCTAACATTAAATTAAACTTTTAGTAGGATTTATTAATTAGCATTATACAGTCATTTCCGGTTGCAATGAACCTCTGGGGTCTAATGTTTGTGGTTCAGTATATCCAGTAAAATCAAATATAATATTAAATGTCAACTATTGTTGATTTTGTTATCTCAGAGGTTCAATAAAATATCTATTCACCACAATTTCAAAATTTCATTTTCTTTGTGCTTTCTTCACACTTGATTCTATTTTTACTGTCTGTGAATGCACCCTACATGCCTTAGAGCAACCTTAAGACGCTTCAATACTTCTTTTTCTCTGGCAGAGCACTTTTGTATCCTTTTCATTTGTTTTCTTCTCTCCATATAAACATACGTTCATAATGTCCTGACTACTTTACATGAAATGGTTGTTTTGGGGCAGGTCATTTTCCTAGATGTTGTACTGTGTTCATTCATGTGGATAGTTCACAATAACTGAATTTTCTAATGCTTATATTTATGTAAGTTCGATGGGGACCAATTTTATTTCTTTCATTAGGGTGGATTACACGGATTGCTTGGGTCGCACTCGACGGTGCTTGAAGTGTGACTTGGAATTTGTGAAAGATAAGGATATTCAGCTGGCAACATCTCTTGGTTTTTGCGTGGACAAGAAAGGTGATGAAGATGGAGGAAAACAAGAAACCACAGGGCCCTTAAAACCAGATTTGATGTCAAACGACATGCGCCGGGAGCAACTTCGTCAGAAATGGGAAGAGCAGGAAGAGCTTCTGAAAGACAAGAAGGATATTCACTATCAAGATGTTCTCTTCGATGGTGAGTGCAATATTATTTATTCTGTATTATTTTTTTTTTTATATTTATCAAAAGATGACTTTGAAAATTGATTTTTAGTGCAAATTAATTTTCTTTTCTGTGTTAATAAACTTGAATGTTTATGAAATTGTTAACAAGTTAGTGGATATTTCACATGAAGGATGTCAGGTGACTCTCTTTACCTGCGTAAGTCCTGTAAATCTTCAGGATATTATTTTGATAAAAAAAAGTCTCTTAGGCATTTCACTGAAAAATGGACCTTAAATATGCATACATCCTAGAGTAATCCATTACACTGCGTTCTTGCTTCCTGAGGAAATCTTAATTTTCTTAACATGCTCAATGACAAAATGCCTGGTTTTAAATTGAGTTCAGAGAAACTCCGGCTGCATCACTGAAATCTGCACCATCCAGAACTCTTGCCTATTGGTACAGCAGTTTTAAAGGCATGATATTCTGGTGGGAATCTTAACCTAGTTTAGTTGTAGTACAGAAGGATAATTAATTAAATGTATATTTTTCAGCACTTGTGCATTGAAATTAGTACCATCACTGTTTATCGATTGGAAAGTGATACTTAGCAGTATGTGTTCAGCAAAGTAGACTTTCTTATCTGTATGCTACTGCAATGAACTCATAGCCATGTAAAACTATTAAATATCGGAAAAATTTACAATACACTGGGGCGACATGAATCAACATAGCTAACATATTATGAGAATGATCCCAAGATTATATACCTATGAGTTTGAATCAATATGTGCTTAAAAACAGTGTCCATCCTATGGTTTCTATTGTCTCGTCATCTGTCAAATTTTCATTCAAACACCAAAAACTCTGTAGTAGTTTCTTTAATAACTATTGTGAAGATATTTTAAGAGAGAGTCATTGTAGATATTGTTTGTCATCTAGTTATAAACCCATTGATAAAGAGTTAATTCAGGTTAAAGCAAATTACCTTGTATATACTTAAATAAAAAAGATACAACTTGGCTATTTTCTTGACTTTATGAAATTGTACCCAAATTACGCAAAGCAGTGGAACTTCGATTTTCAATGTATATTTTGGTAAATACTGGAGTATCCTTAAATGTTTAATAAATAAAAAATAAAATTTGTATTAGTAATTTAATGATTACAAAATGTATAAATATTTTTGACATTTGAAAGAAAAAAATTGCAAAGGTTTAGAAGTAATTGTTTTTCCCGTATGGAGTTCGTAAATGTAGACTAGTTTCACTGACGCCAAAAGAAACGATTTCCAGTACAAGATCGGACTGAAAAATCTACGGTAGCCTGAAAATTCTAATGAAATCATTAAGCACTTCACCGTATATTTTATAGCTGTTGCTTCAAGAGAAAGATCAAATCTTTGTTGTTTTTGTAAGCAGGCCTTCTGGAAAATATTCTTTCCTCGTCACATTGGGCCATCAGGGCTGCACCCCGTGGATGATTTTCTAAGGTAGTCGCGCGGTTCGACCACGGGAAACTTTGGAGTGTGACGGAAGTCCCTGCTGCATGTGACGGGGAGATCATTAGCCAATTGTTACGTGATTATTTTGTTTGTAGTGTAAGAACTTTTAAGATATGGTTGAATATTTTTCAACAGTAAGGAAATTTCATCGACATCGTCTGTCGTTTATTTATTTCTGTGAAATATTTTAAGAGAATAAAAAAAATTGAATTACGTAATGCTAGCTTAGATCCCTCGGCGAAATCACAAAGAAACAAAAGAAGCGCGGAGAGGCGTGGAAAACGAACGCGGGGCGAACGGAAGCGCAGGAAGCAATGGAGGTGACCCGAACAGATGGCAACGGGTCAGCTCTGGTTCGCGCTCGCTGGCGCGTTCTTCGAGGCCCTCCCATTCCGCAGGATGGATGTTGACAGCGGAAGAAGTTGCAGCGCAAGGTCCCCGCGCCGGAGGAAGCGTTGCGTCACGTGCCGCGCCGCGGGTTCTGCGCCGCTGCCCCTCGCTCGGGACGCGCGCGCGCTCGCGCGGTAGCTTTTCGGCAAGAGCTTGTAGCGGCGGGGGGGGAGGTATTGTATTGGAGAGGACTTCATATATCTGTACCTTATCTACCCATCTCGATCAGGTTTTTGTCCAGTCTTGTCCTGAGCCATTGAGCAAATGCTGTGATGGCCTCTTGTTTTGCTTCAGGACGTAAATGTAGCTTCTGGAGGAGAATTTTAGCGGCCGACTGCTTTTATCGGTCGTTTTGCGTGTCTTCTCCGATCAACACCGCGTAAATGCCGGAGCAGTACCCTAACAAATTGGCCTGGGACCACGCCTAATCTTCCTTCTCTTCTCTATCCTATCCTTTCCCCTTACATACACACTTACATGCGCTACAATACCACACATGCCGAGATACGAGACGAGAGTTTAGAGTTTGTCCTGGCTGGGACGGTGCCCCAGTGGGGAGATGCCTGGCGAGGGAATGCCCCTGCAAGCCGACGGCTCCGGATTTCACCGTAAAGGAAGACCGCCATTCTCAGATAGGAAAACATTCACCTTTCTGACAGGATTAATGTCCACAGCAGTCGAAACGCCCGTAGACAACCAATCGATCTTAAAGAAGACGGGGATGGGATTTGTGGAATTCACTCTGCCGGGATGCATGCGGGGGAGTTGAAAAGATATTGTAATTCGCTTGATGAGCTCCAAAATCTCATCTGAGGTCAAATGGGCAGAAAAAACTGCACCGTCTGTGACAATTGCCCTGTTTAGGAATGAGCGTTCACCGTGACTGCAAAGTGCAAACCGCCTTGAGTCACAAGCACCACCAGAGATAAACATTTCCGCGTTTATTTGCGAAAGATATGATAGCTTTTTCATTTGAATGCCACTGCTGCTGCCAATCGTATTTGGCTGCAAGCGCTAAATATTTTTGTCAAATATGTAATGTTGCCAGAATATAATACTCCTTCGAGGCAAATAAATGTTTTGCAATGACATCAGTGATGTCGTTGAAGTTCATCCTTATCGGAGAATTATTATTATTTTTCTTCTACGTAACGACTAGGATGTTATGAGTCAGATAAATAGAAAATCTACTTCAGGTTGCAACCAGCTTCCTAAGGAGCCTAGTGACTGTCGGTGCTTCTGGAATACTTTGCGCAAAATGTGGGCCGTTCCGAATAAAGCAATTTCTTGCACTTCCCAGTCTTTTGAATGACATTATTATTGTTATTATTATTATTGTTATTATTATTATTAGTATTATTATTATTTGCATTTCTGACCATGCTACACATTTTCCTCCGAAGCTCAGTTGTATTCTAACACGGAGAGATTAACGTGTGTCATAATAAGGATCAGCTTTTCGGCTGTATCCCTTAGGGCCGGTTTAACCAACCAGGATCAAATTCGTAGTTGATCCGAGTTTGGTGATCCTGATCCGCGGACGCAAGGCCGACTTGATCCCTGTGCGTTTCACCAACGTTTTGAAACTTCAAAGTTAATCCGGATCCCATGATTCGTGAGCAGTCGTGAAAATGCGCGGTTGTCAACAATTTTGCAATGCATTGTGGGTATTCTCGCGGTCAGCTGTAAGAAACGTGTTGTTTTGATTTCATTTCGTTCCGTCTGTGTGGTGTTCTGTTGCGTGTGGGTGTTCTTGTTCGGTGATGGATTCACCTGACGTTGGAAAGAATGCATGGACTACGCCCAATTTCTCTCCAGTTGAAAGAGAATTACTCGAAAGCTTAATGAGCAAATACAAAGAAAGTTTTAATGCTCGTTCTGACATTTCAAAATAATCGCTTCATTTGGGAATTACTCGTGGTGTCTCTCCCCACAATAAATCTTCAATGACTTCGTTAATAATAATAATATTTATTGCGTCACATTTGAAAACATACTCCATTTTTACGACAAATTAACCTAACAAGAACAAAAATTGAAAGTATTACTACACTAAAAAAAAGTATTCAATAAAACTATCCCACGCCAATTGCAATACGGATATCACAAAATGCTTTTTTACTTATGATACTTATAATTACACTAACTTGAATCCAAAATATATTTAAATTTTACTTCCCAATACCGAGAATTCTAACCTACAATTGTGTTAACCCTGCTTTTATTTACAATACTATCTTAAAAAACACATTTGCTCAACAAATATTACGCGCAACCCTACTTCTTAGCGAATACTTCCATACTGAATCTAAATCCAACTACAGGTATTTACTTAAAAAATAAGGAAAACTGGAATAGCTAGACTACCAAACCGAGAAGTAACACCTGATCTGGCCGTGATCCACCGCTCGGCGACGGATCAATTGCGAGTCACCACGGAAACCACGAAAACCCCGCTCAGGATGGCTTGCCCAAGGGTCGCACCCAGCCTTCCCTATTGCAAAGTCAGCGCGCTAGGCACTTAGCCACTTCGCTCGGTTATATATAAAGTTATGTAAAGGTATGTGTTATATTATATGTATGTATTTAAAATATTTAAAGTTGTGTATTTTATAATGGTTGAATCTCCGGGTTGTTTTATTTTGTGTACCATCTTTCTCGCACGAGTGAAATAAAAACGCACACCTGAGTGTACGTATGAATTTCAGAATTTTTTGTCTGTATTTTTTTAATGAATCTGAAGAACACCAATAATGATATTTTCCTCAAATTTTCTCGAAATAATATTCTCTTGCAATTTTAAATTTTTATTTGAACATTTTTGTACTTAACCCTCTTTTCTCATAAGGAAATTTGTTAGACATTGACACTAGTGCGTTTCGACTTGATTGAAGGATTTGAGTCACGGAACAGAACACATTCACGAACACAGCAAAAACATTCAAGCGCACGTCCAAATTCGAATATGCGACATTCCGTTGCCAGACTATACACGATCGACTCTAGAGCCTTGGGGTACGCGTTGGGACCCGTCCGGCTATTTAATAGGTTATTAGAGCCCGAAAATTTGGCAAACTGCCTTTTTTTTATTTTATGTCTTTAAACAGAATGAATCACTGAATTGTACTTTTGGTGTTGTTTTAATGGATTTTCATTTTTCTTTTCTTTTTTGCTTATTTTAGTTTCTGATGCCTATTTTTGCCATTTTGTCTTATGTTTGACTTTTTCTTCCCTTTACATCATTATTTTGTTTTATTTTTCTTCTCCTGGAACCGATGTTGTTGAAGTTGGATATACACCTGCAAGCCTTGAGAACAAAAAGGGACGGTAGTGTTTTGTCTTTCTGTGAAAACAAAGGCTGTGTTATAATAATAAAACTGAAAATATGTAAATAAAAATGGATGATATCAATCAAGATTTTTGATGTTTTTCATTCATGCCGAGAGGCTTTGTTGGCTCACAAGCTAGGTCGAATTGAGCCGCTATCTGAAGAATTCTAGCAGCCGGCTGTTCTGATCGGTAGTTTTCAGTGGTTTCTTTGATCAATGCCAGACGAATGATGGAGCAGTACCCTAACAAACGGGCCACGGAACGCGTGCGATCTTTCCTTTCTTTTCCTTGTCCTATCCGCACCCTTACTCACATGCACTACACTATCACTCATGCCGGGAGACCGGTCGGGAGCTGAGAACTTGGACCGCCTGGGGCGGTGGCCCGCTGGTGAGAAATACCTGGTTGGGGAAAAAAACCGTTAACCGACGGTAGGTCGGCATCCGATCTCACCATCCAGTTGGGAAGATCACCTCCACCTCCCGACGATAAACATGCCGCCCTACACTTACGGGAGTAATGGCCTTAGCAGTTGAAGCGCCCGGAACCATTAACCAATCAAAAAAATCGCTCACGAGGAATCCCATCCCACTTTCGGGTGTGGCCTGCGATCCCTTTTGAGGACAGCTCCACACATGGCATTCTTTTCTCAGCTGGCGATTACAAAAATTCAGAAAAATATAACTCCGTTTTCACTGATGCCATTTCAAGATTCAATAGGCAGTCCACAATATCATTTCGAAAAGTCACCGTCGCGAGTAAAACAAATTCGTAGCCATCATACGTGATGGCTATGTGGAATCTAGATTACAAAGAAAATATAATTTCCTTCCACTTTAAGTGTTAATCAAAATTTTTGAGTTAGAATAAAAATGTGAATCATTTTTATTATTAATTTTTTACAAATATTCCTTTTAAATGTAATGTTTTATTGTTTACATGTCTTTTTGCATCCCTTCTTTAGCTAGCTAGCTTTTTGCCTGCCTATTGTAGGTAAAATAAATGCCTCAACTTGAATTTATTAACATTATTAACAATTAACATTATTACATACAGTTAACATTAATATTACATACAAATAAAATTAATTCATTTATTAATTAACATCAATTAATATTACATACAATTAACAATATTACAAAGAACAATGAAACTATTAAAGAATGTTTGGGATGTTGTTAAATTTGGAGAATATGAGAAATGTGGAATATTATTTTGGAAGAAATTGATATTTAGTTACGTTGTGTGTTTATTTTAATCGAAAATCGTTTCGATGAAGTACGATTCCTGTCGTGTTTGGAATAAATACATTCCTTGATCGCTAATAAAGATGTATTCATACTAACCATTGCGCTTTACTTGCAAGAGTCGCGAGAGTATCACGCAGTTTGATGCACTCCTTCAATGCCAGCAGCAATAGAGACATTACCGCCGGATCCAAAGGGTACGCTCTCGTTTAAAAGTAATTACGGACGATTATCTTCTGATTGTGTGTGTCTTTTTCAATTCACACATGGACATGTACCCAGAGGATGGCGCTGGAAGGGCTTACCGATGATCGACACTATTGATGAGAGAAAAATGAACTCGAGAAATCTGAGGTGACTGTCGATGGCATTTGCTATTTTTTAAAACGGAACTGAAAGATTACACTGGACAACAAATAAAAACTTCGTTTAGAAACGGGAATGAAATGAAAGTTATGTACTAATTTGAAAGTGTTGAAATCGATGCAATTTACAGAAAATTTGTCACATATTTATTAGTTATATAATTACATCCCATACGAGTACATTCTGTATGCTTATTTTACTTACAATAAGGCATAATTCTGGATGTAATAGACCAGCAATAGTCTTCAGAGTTTTAGAATTAAAACGAAATATTAATATATTATAAAATATTTTCATTAAGTATATAACACCAGTAGAGTGCATATTGTGTGTTCAACTGCAAGTTTCATCGCAAAGGAACTCGCAAAAGTAGCCCGTCGTATCAGAATTCTCGTTGCCTCGATATCGTCGTTCCATTTCGGCAATTTTCTGAAATTATCTCCATGTTCATCTCTCCCACCCAAATAACCAAGGGAAAAGTCCAAGTGGGAGTACGTAGTATTCAACTTCATATATAACAAAATTTGGAAGTCAGGAGCGTGATAACAGAATTTTTAATTTTAAACACGAACTTTAACCATATCACGAATCTATTCCTCGTAATTGAGGTCATTTTCTCTACCTAAGAAACCATCACGTGTACCTGAAAATGATTTCCATGCTACTTTTTCTACATTCTTATTTCTGAATCTGAATCACAATGGTTTCTTATTTGCGGACCTTAAAAATACCAGCAATAAGTAAATAATATATTACTCAAAACACGCCGCTTATATCTCAAAACTCATACCAGAAATTCTGGTTGCACCAAATCGCACTTTCAAAACAGAGCTCGTGTTGAATTCGCAACAAATGCGCGTAAAAATTACGTCCTCCTGCCCATTCTAAAATAATTATTTCCTCTGACTTACGAATTGACAGAAATAATAAACACGTGATGTCACACGTAAGAAAGAATTAGCTCGTGTGGGAAAATTTTCTTTTACACGTTGTGCATCAGAGCATTGAATATGGCAAGACATACGTATTGGTTTGCTGTGAAAAGTTGGCCATTGTCTATTATTGTATACTGCAACACCGCCTCCCGCTGCCTCCCAGAGTTCCTGGGATCTTACGGGCTGAAACTCTTCACATTACTGAGGAGTTGTGAGTCGTCTTTTTACCGCTTAGTCGTAATAATTTTTGCAGGCTTGTAACTCTCGACCCTAGTGGAGAGAGCAGAAGTTTGAAAGTAAGAAGATTGTAAGTTCTGTATCGAAACAAAAAATGTTGACTTTTGTAATTAGTAATTATTACATTGTAATTTTACAATGTGGTTTGGAAATATAATGTTTTACTTTTTGTTTCATTCTAAATTGAATTATTTATTTGAAAATGAGTGCACTTACAGCATTAAGAACTTTCTAATTTTATGGTGCTTTTCACAGGAAAAGTATTTCATTGATACCATAAATATTACGGTTTATCATATTATGTATATGTTATAATACGTTTTTAACTCAGTTTACGTTTGACTGTATGGTCATTTTTGGGGAGGTACTGTTTAGGCATATGCTGTTTTCGAGTTCTTAGTTCACGTATGAGCGAGAACATTTACTTTCAGATATCAAGACATTTAGAGCAATCACATGGCAGTGAAACCAGTTTACTAAAATATACAACCGAATCTATTTTATGTTTTAGGGACTTTATAATTAATAAAGTAAAGTAATATTTTATTTTAAAAAAAAATCATTTATGAACTTAATGCTTAATTCGTACCGAATTTTTTGCCTTCAAATAAACTGAAATTTCTGCTTTAGCGTTGTTCTCCAAGCTCCTCTCGCTAATATCTCAAGCGCTAGACGATGAAAAAAAGCGGAAAGGAAGCTGATGGACACAACTAGTGAAAACAGTGCGATGTTTGGAAGCTGTCACCGGCAGGTTGTGCTGGTCGCGCGAAGGGGTTCTCTCGCCCCGTGGCGACGCACGGCGGGAGGCGGCGGATGTTTGATGTGTCAAAAGCATTCTACCTGGCGGGGACGGGTGGAAGGCCAATAGGCGAGTCCCATAGACTAATGAAAATTCTTTTAATCAGAAACTTGAAATCAGCGCAGAAAGCGATTTCTGCTGATTCATTTCTTCGCGGACAAGCAATAAGACAATAATGAAATATCGTCGGGTAGCGTTCCGATGCTAACAACGAACAGAAAATACATTCTTTTTCAGCTTTAGAGATTTACACTTTCAAACTGTGGTATCTTACAGGCTGAAAAAATTTAAAAACCTATTTTTCTGTGAACTTCTAGAATAATAACACAATGTAACACAATTGTTGTTCCTGGATAATTAATATCATTTTCTAATTAGTGCCATCATGAAAACATTGAAAAGTCTTACTTCCGTACAAAAATGTTGCTTTAGTGATCAGGAGTTGAAAGTTAAAATTTGCCTAGTCATTAAGGAGACAAATTTTCTTGCTTATCTTTATTTAAAGAAAAGGGGAAACAATATATTTCAAATCAGTAGTATATTTTAACCAAAATTCTACTAATTAATGATAAGGAACCTAGAAATGTGTAGTTTTGAAAGATTTGCAAGAGTATGTCATCATATCGCTTTCACGAATAAGTGCCCAAAATTAAGTCGTCTTCATGTGTTAATTGTAGATTCCCTGGTAGCGACGTTCAAAATGTTGCATATGCTCATGAAAGTACTCTCCTTTTTCCTCGGAATAAGCACCCATGTCTTTGAAGCTATGTTGGTGAGCATTAAGGATATGTACTTTGAGAGACATCCTGCGGTTCAATTTGTTATACTTTTTAACAAGTCTCACCCAATTTAACATAGTTCTCATATTTATGAAGAAAGAAATCTTTAACTACTTTAACAAAACTGTTCCATGCCTCATTATCCTTTGCTCTTTAGAGCAAACTTAGGCTTGCTTGGGAAAATATAGAGCATGTTTGGGAAACTCTTTACACACTTTCTTGATTTGTCGTCCAAACGAAAAAAACAGCTTCAAATGTGTCTTCGGAAAGCTGGGGGAACATGATGTTTGAATGTTGCAGATTCCTTGGCCATCATTGCCACAAAATGCTTCATCAGTCCCATTTTTATGTCCGAAGGGGGACATTAATAAGCCTACTGTTCGATGTCGATTAAAAATATAAAATAAAGTCGTGAATTACGGAACATCACCAATAAAACATTTATTTATAGTCTTTTATATTGTAGTGTCTAAACAATGCGCACTATTCTAGTCAATCAAAATTAATTGTTTTCGATACGAAGCTTCTTTCAGCGGAAATTTTTGCTAAGCAAGAAGGCTGTATCTAATTTTGGAATTGTCGAAAATCTCTAAAGAAATATTACAAATAATCAAATAGAGGTCAGTCAGTTTCATAACTGTAGTCGTCCTTCATAATTTTATTTTATTGTTTCTTAATCCGAACAATCTAGTCAAAGTTATTGTAGATCGTGCCACTTCATGGTCACGCAAAATATCCTGCCGGGGTTTCCCTTCGCTCTTGAGTCAGACTTATCTAATACGTCGCGAAGTAGAAATGGTGAGGGGAAGGACTTCTTGCCCTCATGTTAGTATTGTGAAAAGTAACATGTAGAATAATTGAAACGTACAGATTGTACAAGGGAATGAGTTTTATACAATTAAGGTGAAAATTCCTACTTGCAAGAAAACTGAGGGGTACAGAAAATGAGTCCGCATATAGTTGTTATTATATTCTATAGAAAATATTCTTAATTTTTAAAATTTTTTTTGAATGTTTTTAACATTAGTAGAATGTTTAATTGGAGTGTAACATTTAAAAAAATGCATCCTTTAAGGTTTGTATGTTACGTTAAAAATGTTCGATACTCATTTGCCAATTCTATTGATTAATTTTGTTTAAATTAATCGTTTACATCAATTAAACGGATTATTTCGAGTTCATACCTATCATTGATCTTTCGTGACACGCATGAATCCGATAATGTATTTCTTTTCTGCTACATAATATAACGATTTTCCGTTGTGTAATAAATAGAAAAATGTAAAGTAATTGCAGAAATAAAAATAAGTCGGTAATCGTCATAAACAAACACGGAATATTTCTACGCTTCTGTGAGTCTTCGTGTGATTTTCAAAGAACACTATTTAATTGTGATATAAGTATGGAACATGTTCTAAAATCATGTTACATGAGCAAAAATTCAGAAGCCTGTCTACCAAATGTTTGCGATGTGCATTTCATGTGGTTTGAGCCACGGCTAGCGATGGTAGTGTCCTTGTCAATTGTCTGATGTTGAGGAAGATTAATCTCCTGTGGGCAACCAAAGCATTTATTCTTAACCATAAATGTCCTACGAGCTTTCCTCAAATTACTTCCTTAGGTTCATAATATCTCAGAAGTTGCAAATGAAAATAAATGAGCACATGATAATCAAATCACCAATAATCTTAATGCTTATTTCTGTGAAGATTCTTATAAGTTATTATATTTTTACGATCTGATTGAGACGGAAATTTTGGAAGAAAACTGTACCCCGGTTCCTCCTTGTATGTGCGTTAATTTTTTTGTTTCACAGATATCAAACTTGTTTCAAAAGTTTTGTTTGTAACGAAGTAGATCATTTCAAAATTCGAAGTCGAAAAATAAGTATGGAAATTTTTAATCGACTTCATCGGCAAAAGATTCGAAAATTATTGTGACATCTTCCCTGACACGTAAAATGATAATATTAGTTTGCAAATTTCAAGATATGATCTACACTTATGATTTGCGAGTTAGTCTTTCACGGGCAACACATGCACGGTCGTTGCAACACGTTCTTTCTTTGTTTCATCTCACCCACGTTGCAGCAAGGATTTCATGAAGTTCGGCACCATTAAATTCAGAAAGCATCGCAGTTATCGGTTCGATTCTGGGTCAGTCGTGCATGCCCAGAAAGTTAGCCGGGCATCTAACTAGGTCCACGTGCGAACTCAGATACTCAAGGCTTCAACTTCAAGAAGCGAAGTTCTTTATATGACTTTGTGAAGCCGTCGCGACGAGTACAAAGGGAAACAAATTCCAACAAGAACTTCGCAGGACTCAAGGACACGCATAAAGTATGATTTCTTGGAAACGTCAAGAATATTGCTCGGCTACGTACTTTACTACTATTTGTTTTTCGGGTCAATAGAAATATTGCGTTCGCAACGTAGTCTGAAGCGAGTGATGCGCTGTCCACGAGCGATAGTTCAAGCGCGAAGTAGGTAAAGCGGGAAATAGTTAAATGAATACAGCGCGAGAAAATGTAAGTAATGTATCTTCAATCGAATTTTAACTTTTAATTGTGAAATATTAATTATACTTTTTTATTTACAAACATTACGTTACATTGCATTCGTTTACGAACATTAATCAGCTGATCGGTAGCTAGTTGAGGGTTGACAGTTTTCGCCTTCTGAAGGTACGCAGCATTGCTACACGGTGGGAGCCTTCGCGGACTCCTGCCCCTGTCCTGGCACAACGCTGGCCGCGTGGCCCGCCCGCCCGTCTGCCGGCCGGCGCTCCCACTCACCGCGTTGTTGAGCAGAGCAGTTCGCGGGCGTCTGCTGAGGCCTGCGCGCCGCCCCATCACTGCCCGACCGCCCCCGGAGTCGGGCCCACCGCCACCGCCCGCGCGCCTGCCCCCGCACCGCACCCCCCACCCCACCCGCCTTAGCGAACCGCCCACTGCCCGTCGCTCGCCGCCCGCCGCCGCCGGCAACGTGACGCTCTACCCCCAGCGGGTTTTAACCTCCCAGAGCTTGCACGAGGTCAAGGTCTGCTTTTCTCTTCCTTCTTCCTCGCATTATTCTTTTTCTTCTTTGTTTTCCTATTGTTTCTCCTTTCACGCTGACATTTTTCTTCCTCCCGTTATTAATGGTTGCTTGCCTCTACTCATTCATGATCTTGAGATAGCTGTATATCGTTGCAGTTTTCAAATCTTGTCAATTGATTTTCAAAGATAACATCCGGTTGGGATTTAGCCATGGCTGACCTTACACTTCTAACGATTACATTCTAAAACATTTTTCTGTTTTTTGTATGTATGTATGTATAAAAATATTTCCCTTTCCTTTTTGGATTTTACGTCTGTCTTTGTTTTAGTGTCCATTGTTCCTTTGTTTTTTCTTTTATTTGGTCCGCCCCCTTTTAGTTTCCTGTATACTTTTTTTTCCTTTTCTGCAGTTTTTGCCGTGGTAGTTAAGAAAAGACGTTTGTCTCAACTTGTAGCACGTGCCGTAAAATTGACATTTAATGCACAGAGCCAAGGCCCCATTTTGATGTACTGAAAGTTTGCTTCGAAATTAGAATATTCAGCTTGGTTTCAGCTCACTTCCATGTTCAGGTTTTGAATCGTTAAACATTTCATTGATTCCTCTCGAAATGTTAATGTTTATATTGTATATTTCTATGCACACATACGAAATTTGTAATGTACATTTTTTTGTTCATGTTCCATGGCCGACTTGAAATATTGTATCTTTGCCACTTCTGTGTTACAGTGACTTAATTAAACGATTTTTATCCTTTTTCTGGATTCTGATTGGTAGTTATGAGTTTTAATAGCAAGCGTGCAATTAATATAGTAATAAAGATTTTTCATGGAATAAATGAGTTTATTTAATTTGCTAAATAAAAAACTAGAGCAATAGACGGCCATGAATTCGTTACGTAAGGGGATAATTATGATTCTTTAAATATACTAATTATATAAACATTCGGGAAAGAAAATAAACTTAATTCTCTCCCAATATACATATGAATATTTGTGGATAGACCGTGACTGGGAGAATCGTCAGATGATTCTGTGTTGAATGAGTGTTGCTTCCCCGCGATGTGCTTACTCTCTCGTATACGTAGTATAGAGAAAGAAGTGTATTGCTGCAGCAGATTGGTGGTGCTACTACAGCACATACGTTCTCGCATTATTTGTAACTACTCCGCAATATTATACTAATGTACTAGTACATGAACCTGCAAAAGTATTTTCAACCAGCAAAAATGTTTTTCGGACCAAGACTCTTAACTTAAATCCTCCGAGTTAACTTGCCTTGCGCCTTACCTCTACACCACGCTCTCAAAAATCAAATCGGGCCGACTCTTAATCTAATTGTGTTAACCAATATTTCGAACACAATTTTTTATAATTCAGAGAGATCAACAAAAATGAAATCTCCGCCGTTTTTTTAAGCATTTCTTGTTTTATCTGTAAAGAAAATGTAAAGAAAAATAGTGGTGCTGCTACAAAACATACTTTCTCGCATTATTTCTAAATTTGCAATTTTTGAAACTTTAAAGAGTTCAACGAAAGTAAGACCCGCGTTATTCTTTTAAGCAACCCTTGTTCTGCCCGTTGAATACATATTGAAGCGTTTTATGAGAAACTATTTTTTTTTAGAAATTGCATAATTTAAGACAAATTCCGCGAAATCTACTCGTGTTATCAAAAAATTGTATGTTACATTTTTTAAAGAATTTATTTTTTTAAATACATATTAAGACAAAATTCTCTTTCTTGAATTTTGTAAATGAAACATTTTCTAACATTTTGCAAATTTCGAAAATTTGCTGTTCTCAAGAAATGAGACGAGTACCACTTTTTTACCGCCAGTACATACAACGAAAACAAGTGAAGAAAAAAGTTGGACCCATTTTTGAGACAAACAATTGTTTTAAAAAAATAAAAATTGTCTATTTTTCACGCAAAATGATGAGAAAACTACTCACATTTTTGAAAAATTGTACTTGAACTTATTTGAAGATCTGTCTTTAAAGAATAGAATTCATTTTAAAAAATCTTCAATAATTTAATTGTAGGAAAGGGCAAAAAAAAGTTTGTTTTTGTCTTGCCTCTCACGGGTTAATATTTATATTAGCGGCAATTTGTTCACATTATTTTAATTTATGAGTACATCTGCTTTAAATAATGGCCTATGTTTGTCGAAAACTCTACCATTTCTCGAAAGCTAGCTCAAAACTACGCTTTTTTAGAATCACTCAAACGCCATTTTCTCAAAAAACTGCTCCAAATTTTTTCTTCAAACATTTCGAACGGATAGTGGCAACTGCACTCTTTAATATGACGTAAAGTTAATATCGGTGTATTTTTTGTTTTTTCAAAAATTACACAAATGTAAATTGTTTTAAAGATCGCGCCGTTGGAATGCACATTTTCAGCAATTTGTTGACACAATTCTATTTGTGAGCTAATGTGCTTTAAATTGCTTCAAATTAAGTTTTTTGAAAACTCATTTTCTGTGAAAAAGAGCTTTAAATTTCGAATTTACAGTTGCGCTTAACGCCAGTTTTTTAAAGACTGACCCAAATTTTTAAAAGTAAAGTGCCATTTGGTAGGAGGTTTTACTGTTCTTTAATAATCTTAAAACAATATTTCCGATATACAATTAGCAAAACAAAAAATTAAGACATTGTCAAAAAAATTAACTTTGGGCGGCGATAGATGGCAGCAGGTAAGAGTATGTGGCAAGTTCGAGTAGCTAACCGAGACGAAAGGAAATAGGAAAGTTATACGAAAGTCTGTGCCATTCTGAAGGACTACTAGTTGTTAATAACTTCGAAAGTTTGAGTAATACGTGAGTGGAAAATACTTCTTCGAAGGACAGAAATGGTTTCAATTGTTTGAATTTTTACCGTTTCCTTATCTTCTGGGTGAATCATCTTAGTAATGGATTCCCATAGTTTGAGTAGTCGAATACGAAAATGCGATGTGTTATTGTTTCACATGAATAAAGCATGATATTACATTAGTCTAGTGAGCGCATTCTAAGGAAATAGCAGGCAGAGCCTTGGTTATTTGGATAAGAGCTACCGGAGAAAATAGGATATGGTCCTTGTAAGATTTGTCGTTTTTAGTTCCGCTAGACATTACCATTATATCTGAATTATCACGAAATTACATTGTGTTCTGTGATTCCATGAAAATAATATATTGTAAACATTTACATTATCTGTATCAGTGGTGGCTCGTGCCCTCAAACGTTGATGGTTTACCGACTAATGGCATTGAAGGGGAATGGTCTCGGATGATGAGACTGGTATGCTTAAATTCTTACGTTCTACGTTTCAGAAATACACTGTACCTCAAATTTCACGTTTTGCTTCGAGATATTATTTCCCCAACATGAGTTATCATTATTTAAAATTATAAATAAAGAACATTCAAACTTACAAGAAAATTAAAATACGATTTTCATCTGATATAATATCTCCACAGTTTGTAATATCTGCAGGAAAGAATCAAAGACACCTTGCGCAGAGACTGGAACTACAAACTTTGATCTCGCTGGAGGCTATGGCTTTCTGTCGGGCGCGTTTAGAACTTGGTCGCTGCGTCTGTTGCCGTTTACTAACATCAGGAAGACATCCTCCCCGCGACGCCTCACCGCCTCGTCTCTGACAGCCACTGGTGTCTCTTCGCCTACATTCCAATATTGAAGTCGAAGGTGTAGCATGACTGTGTAAACGCTCAGACTCGCAGTAAACGTGCGGTTTAAATTTCTTTTATCTGCTTTGCAGTTAATGCAACAAAATTGTGAGGCGATTATGACTTACAAGAGTAATAACGAATGACACACATATCTTTATATGTACATAAATATATAATGGCGAAATGTTTTGGTTGTAGCGCAAAAATGCTACAACCGCCACGAGCTGTCACTGATCTGTATTGTCTATAAGTTGTGTTAGTTTGTTATTAATTTGGAACGTCTGTGTTAAAAATCTGGATGGCTAGACTTTGGCGAATTTTAGACACTAGCTATAAGTCATATTCAGTCACTGACTGGAGGAGAATCCTCGTTGACGGCTGCTCTTATCGGTTCTTTTACAAGGTTTCTTCGATCAGTACCTGGCGAATGCCGGAGCAGCACTATCCTAACAAGCACTCCACGGACCGGGCACGTTCTTTCTTAAATCATCACACACACACACAAACACATCCCCATAACACATCCCCATACCCACACCCACACACACAAACACATCCCCACACCCACACACACAAACACATCCCCCCCCACAAACACACACCCACAAACACACACACACAAACAAACAAACACACACACAAACACACACACAAACACACACACCCACACCCACACACACACCCACACCCACACACAAACACACACCCACACACAAACACACACCCACACACAAACACACACCCACACACAAACACACACCCACACACACACAAACACACACCCAAACGCTCTCACTCACTCTCTCACTCACTCTCACACACACATGCTCAATACTCGTCGGCAGACCAGTCGAGTGTTTCGAGTATATCCCGCCCGGCCTGTGCTTTTCGCTGAAGGAGGCTGGGAAAGGAACTCCCCGCAAGCCAACATGTGGATCGGCGCCTGAACCCCCCATTTAGTGGGAGAAGAACGCCGCTTCCTCTCGGGATAAGGAGGGAGAGGAGGAGAAGGAGAGAGAGACACACACAGATAGATAGGCACAAAGACAGACAGAGAGAGGCAAAAACAGGGAGAGAGCAGGACAAT
>BOPP01000084.1:855915-923820 GCA_017312745.1 Gryllus bimaculatus | reverse complement strand
AGACAATGTCTGCTGGGTTTCTGTTATTTATGTATTGCTACTAAAATTAAGAAATTGAACATTATGTGTATTACCAGGTAGATGATTACTTTGTCAGGGGAAAGTAAATCACAAAAACGTAAGAATATAGTTGTTTCTTATAGATGATATCGTAGGAAAGGGTATACTAGAATGTAAATAACCACATGATTGCAAGCAAAAAATGACATCAGAGGTGCTAGGAATTAAGTAAGTGTGCAAAATAATGGTTGTTTTTCTGAAAAAATAATATATATATATATACAATTATATATATAATATAATATATATAAGTATATATATATATATACTAATATGATTGTGCGTATTTTGACATATTACGTTGTTACAGTTTCTATTTGGGGGTAAGAAGTGGTCAATCATATAATTTGTACGAATTAAATTGGGTACATTACATTATCGCATTACTTTTTGAATGGCCAAGGCATATTCATATTGTTCTGCTGCCACAGAATTCGGTGTGTGGGCGGCCGGCCTTGACAAAGAAGCGAAGATCATTCACTGTAGATGCAGTGTACGTGCAGATGCAGCCGAGAGTCGGTCCAAACGTGCCGTGTTTTCATGGAAATTTTAATTAACAAACACAAATGCACGGCATACCGTAACTTGAAATGGCATATGCCTTTACCTTCTCAGTCTAAACACTGTAAAACTTTAGATGACTAGCGCTTCTAACTTTTCCACCATAATAAAAAGGAGGTTCTTTTTTCTTGCTTTTTTGCAGGCGTTTAAGGTTTTCGAGGAATCTGACGATTTGTAAGCACGTGCAAAATTAATCCAGTTTTTATATTTTCTGATTGTTCACACCGAACATGTTCCATGAAGTAATGTGAAGTTGAGATTTAATTTGCAATTACTTATTCGACTGAGGAATTGATATATTGTATCAAGATTTAAGTACTAATTAATATTTCAGAAGGTTAGCTATTTCTTAATACAAAATATGTGGTATGGAGCTCCACCGAAAGTACCGCTGAAAAGCATTTCACAATGGGAAACTGCTATTCCTAATTAGAACGTGAACATCCGGCGTCGACCTACACATCGGCTTGACGGCGTTCTGCTTCAGAAATTCTCCGTCTGCGGGGGGGGGGGGCCACTCCGCCCAGCCAGGATCATCTCCCGACATGTGCGGTGATGTAGAGCCAGTAAAGATCTTGTAAGGGAGAGAGGGACAAGAATCGCAAGCGAAAATCGCGGCGCCGTCCATAGCTGGTCGTTTGGTTAGGTGAATTTTTATGCGGATTGATTGACTGACATTGCTCCCGAGAAAACTTACGATCAGAGCAACCGAGTGCAAGAATTCCCTCCCCGATAGCGGATGAATCTGAATAGCTAGTGTCGGAATTTCTCACTTCTGTAGAAGAACTCCAGGTCCGCAACGCTGTAGAGCTAACCACGCATGCCAATGAGCCATTACAGACAGTCGCTGAGTACACGAGGAATAATAATATCAAGCAAAATAATTAAATAAATTATGAGTGTGCTTACACTCCACCATATACACACAGCTTCATTTCATATTCAAGTAAAACTAGTGGTGCTAACAGAATGGCACAGACTTGTTCCCGTATTCTTTTCTATTTGCCTATTGCTCTCGGGCTGAGCATACACGAACTGGCCACATGCTAGTTGTTTCCAATAGTACAACGGAAATATTCTCTATTTAAGGACTAAGAGCAGTAATAACTTCACTCGTCTAATGCAATTTTCTTGAAATATTTCGAGCCGTTTAAAAAAATGGCGTTTAAGCGCTATTGTAAATGTGAACTTTGAACTTCTCAACAGAAAAAACGTGATGGTTTCCAAAAAGCTTCTTATGAAGTTATCTCAAGGCACTTTCATTCACAAATGCGTGTGATGTTCTTACTCTATTAATCGTCTTTGAAATATTTGCACATTAGAGTCCGTGCGAATAAGTGCTTTCAAAAAAAAGATCTGTCAGTTAGTGTAATTTGAACAAAATACCAAAAATGAACTTTACGTCGATATTAAAAAAGTGTAATTAGCACTGACCCCTTCGAAGTGGTAAAGAAAAAATTGAGCAGGCTTTTAGAAAATGGCGTTTGGTGTTTTCTGAAATTTGCGTAAGTTCAATATAGTTTTCACAGAAAATGATTATGTTGCGAGGAAAGAAACTTTATCTGACATATTAAATCACATTGTACTCATAAGTACATAAAACAACATTGCCGCTAATAAAAAATATGAACGACGTGAAAGACCCAGTAAAAAAAAAAAAATGACCTTTTTTGTCATTTTTGAAAAAAAACAAAAAAGTTATACCAAATATGGCGTTTATTGTCAATCTTGTAGGTTGACGTTTAGTCACTATTTCCTACCAATAGCTGAAGCCAAAAAAAAACATGGTAAAGCCGTTTTTTGAGAAAATCGCGGTTTTTGTAATATTTAAAATTGCCCATATTGCCACAAAGACTACTAAAATTTCAAAGATATAATACATGATCTTAATGCAAAAGAAATCCACTGTGAGAGAACAAACTTTATTTGAAGGAAACATCTCTATCTTTAATTTTGTATTGTAAAGAAGACATCGAAATAAATCATACTTTTGAAATTTTTCGAAAATTCATTAACCGTGAAAACGGACCTATGCCACGTTAATAACAGTGTATGTTACTCTATTGTTTAGAGGCCGTTTTCAGAAAATTTTGAAATGTTCTGAGGGCTCATGTAAAGTACCTCCAAAATTTTGAAAAATGTTTTACAAAATTTTAAAGCCTTTTCACTCGAGTCATATGGAACAGGGTTTCTTTAATTTGGAAAAAAATTCCTACGCATGTTTGAGCATGGGGTGTTCACTGACACCATAACGGACGTTTTGAAAGAAAAAAAAGACACTTTTCGGTTATCTGGGATCCCCAACGTGTCTTCCGTTGAAATCTCGAAATCGATTTTCCGCAGCATTACATAAATTTACCTACACAAATGGAGTATTACTCCGTATATACGTACGTACACGAGCGAAAAGTAAAAATGTGTGGCTTTCTCTTGGCACACAGACGAAAAAGGAAAACGAGTTATTCGCGCCCTATTACTCAGTTCCGGAAAAAACAAATTCAGTAAGGACAATATTGGTTTAAGGAAGTTTACGCGCAGTTATTAGCGTTTGTATATAGAATGAGGGTGAAGGTTACGCAAATAAGAAGGCGAATATTGGAAATGGAAATTTAAACTGCTACACCACCATTTCATCTGGAATTATGAATCAGAACTCCAAAACAAAATTGAATTCAAAGGTGATTAATAAATACTTATATATAATTCATACTAAATTTAATATAGAAATATATAAATTAATATTAGATACATTAATAATATAATGATGTTTCAGACATTTCACTTTCCTTGAAATACCGACAAGGTTTGTTATGTTTTCTTCTAAACGTCCGTCTGTCCGTCCGTTGTGGGTTATCTGGAAGTATCTACTAGTGCCTAAAACATTCGTAGGGATTCGATATCCAAATAAAGAAACCCCTGTCCATTTGGCCGTCGAAACGTTGAGATTTTGAAAAAACTTCTTGGTAATTTGAACGGATATTGTAACATGAAGCCCTCCGTACATTTTCAAAAATTTTCTAAAATGATAAATTGTTTTATTTTATTTCGAGCTACTCACGAGCGAAGTGAAAGATAATATCTTACACAAAATAATGGTGTATATGTGATAAATTGTCTGCATATTGCCGCACGTTCTTGGGCGCGTCAATTAAACAAACAAAAGGCTATTATAGAAACACTGCAAATAAATAGAAGAATTGTTCGGAATGGTCATTAGGGATGATGAGAATAAAACTATAAATATAAATTTTCCTTTTCGTTGGAAACTGCACATCTGTAAAAAGCTAGTGTCAGATGAATCTTCATAAGTTGGTAACACCGTACGCAAAACTTGTTATCTTGACGACGGAAAGAGATGGCTCTACAAGTAACTATGGAAGATTGTTATAATGAAATTAAAATTTTCCTCTGCTTGTGCTGTCTTTTCCATTCTATTATTCACTCAATTTATTATGTCTACCTAAATTTATTCTTCTATCCAATTTATAATTTCGGCACTCAGGAAGGCCGAAATATAATTTGCAATATATAATGTAAATAACCGTTGCTATGAAACGATCATTTATTCAGCTGATTTCTGAAATATAAACACGAATAATCTCTTCTCAGTTTAGTTTTCTTGCGGATACCGTTGCGCGCCTTGCAAATAAATCGTAATCTTTTTCGTTGCTAAAAGAGCTAAATAAGTTTACATAAGCAATTAAAGAAAAATCATTTTGTTTAATTGTGTGTGAACATTACGCATCGACGCTGTTGATAATGCCTTGAGAACATTTTAAATTCGAAATAAGGAATTGTAAGTTATTACATGAAGATAAGTCAAATCTTAACTCTCCAGTGTACCTACATGATTTTATCCATTAACTTTCAAAATTTCATCAACAGCAACCAGCACACACACACACACATTATATATATATTATATATATATAATTATATATATATATATATATATATATATATATATACGATATTACGCCTCTTCCCAAAGACGCCCGTTTTATTGTACTTGTATGTTATTTCATTCCAGGAACAAAAATAAAACAACTTCTTGTTCGTGAACATGGAATAGCAGAGTAATGTATTCTAGCTGCAGAGAAACTGTCAGGTATCTGATGAGGAAATGTACTTTCCTTGCAATGTTTGAGCGTCGCAAAATGTAGAAACTTTCTTTAATTCCACTGAAGTCGGCATTACTGATGTGAAAAAGAGCACATTGTATAAGTGGCAGGAAAGAAACGATAAATATGGGTAGAGAGTTGCCAGTGAAGCAATTGTATTGGTTGTAAGAAACAGTAAGAAAGTCACAACATGGAACACCTGTGAGGATTCAATGCAAAAAAGAGCACTTCCTGTATTACGAAAATGTGATAGTTGAATGATAAATTATTTTATTTCAGAAATAGGTGTAGTTTCCGGGAAGTCGCATTTCGATTGTAAGTTCAATATTTTTCTTCTATTATGCAATTCCTAAAATTTTGTGATGAGAGAACTAATTATAATTTTACTCGAAGAAGCTGAATGTGGGAACAGATTTGTCGGAGAAACCTTTTATACTGACTTATGGAGAATTGTGCTTTATTTTCTTAGGTTTATAAATCTAATGTTTTAGAAAGCGTATGAATTGAATACGTTCATGAGTGAAATTATTTTTTTTTAATGCACAAAATGACAAAAACAAATATTGTTTTTGTGCCAGGGACAACGAACATGTAAATTTACCATTTTGACAACTTGTGTGGATTCTGGAAACATATTTTACATTTCTAGATGTCGATGCATTAATGATTAGTGATTACCAATGAGTAAACGAAAGCGTGCAAAGTTTAAACGGAAATTGTACATAAATATGCATGCACAATCAAAGTTTGAAGACCTTTATTAATTTAATGAACTTGTCAAATATAGATTTAATCTAAATCAGACTCTTTCGCTCGGAATCACGTCAAACATATTGGAACATATGATCGTGCAGTAATCGTCATGTTGATCGAAATATGTAGACAATCAGAAAAATGAAGTGTTCAATGAATTTTTCGTTGAATTATTCAAGGATAAAGGAGAAATGATAGAACCATGTGTTCATTATTCTTGTAATATTTTGAGAAAAGGGAATAAAATAATACCAAGCTCTTCCTCTTACATGAGCAACGATTTATTTTGTCGAATTTCCTAATTTTCGTATTTCGAAGTATGACAATATCGTATAAGCTGATCGATAGGAACCAAATACTGTTTGAGACCATATTTAAGTTCAAAAAGTTGCTTTCAAAGAATTTCTTCTTTGGAGCGTCTTTTCTTAGAATAACGAATGAGAACTAATTACGTCTTAAAAGTTGCAGTTCACAATTGCATGCCTTTCGCCCAAGTTACCATCAGCCAATCCTCTTTTCGCCAATGTAATTACGTGTCTGAAATTTAAAAACGAAGACTGAAAACAGTGGGCATAGCTTCGCCGTTTACCGTTGCCCTGCAGGAGCTTCGTCGTTTAAATTTACCGTGCATAACGCCTGCCGCATGTCCAGCAAACGGGCGCACCGGTTCTTCGCAGTACATTCGACATGGTCACGTTTTGGCCCAGCCTCTCTTCCGTCTGACAAAGTCTGTCGATGGCCTTTTTGAGTTTGCGGCCTATTGTAAACGGTTCTGGCCAAATACATCTATGCAGGCTGCTCCCTCGGCCAACATGATTCAGCACGTCGCGGACAACTGTTGTCAAGTTGAGTTATTTCCGCGAGCATCTTTTTTCGACTCTTTCCTGGCCAGGCCCTGCACAGATGGCAGCCATTGAATTAGTTCACCCCCAACTAGCGGAGTAAAGGGCGTATTGAAAGGATTAATGTTGCACATTATGCGCAGGGGTACTTGATAAAATAATTCACTAGTCTAATTACAATGTCTCCTCGTAAACTATAAATCTCTCTCTAACTCCCCGCAAGCCAACACGTGGATCGGCGCCTGAACCCCCCATTTAGTGGGAGAAGAATGCCGCTTCCTCTCGGGATAAGGTGGGAGAGGAGGAGAAGGAGAGAGAGACACACACAGGTAGATAGGCACAAAGACAGACAGAGAGAGAGGCAGAGACAGGGAGAGAGCAGGACGTCTGCTGGGTTGGTTCTGTTATTTGTGTATGCTACTAAAATTAAAAATTGACATATGTGTATTATGGGTAGATTTTATTACTTATGTCAGGGAAAGTAAATCACAAAAAGTATATGTTGTTTCTTTTAATGATATCTAGAAAGCATATAGAATGTAAATAACACAGATTGAAAGCAAATAATGACATAGCGGTGTAGGAATAAAATATGGTGCAAAATAATTGGTTGTTTTCTGAAAAAAAAATTTGTTTGATATTTTGTCAAATTACTTTGTTTTTTTTTCTTTTGGGGGTAAGAAGTGTGTCATCATATAATTTGTAATTGGTACATACAGTATCGCATTACTTTGAATGTGCCAGGCAATCATATTTGTCTGCTGCCACAAATGCGGTGGCGCCGTCCTTGCAAAAAGCAAGATCCTCACACTTGTAATGCAGTGTACCGTGCAGATGCAGCCGCGTGCCGTGTTTTTCATGGAAATTTTAATTAAAACAAATACACGGCATACCTAACTGAAATGCATATGCCTTACCTTCCAGTCTAACAGTAAAACTTTAAATGTGCTTCTAAACTTTTCTCACAAAAAAAGGGGTTCTTTTTTCTTCTTTTTTCAGGGTCTTAGGTTTTCAGGAATCTGAGATTCGTAGCACTGTGCAAAAGTAATGCAGTTTTTATATTTTCTGATTGGTTTCACACTGAACATGTTCCATGAAGTAATGTAAGTTATAATTTAATTTGCAATTTCTTATTCGACTAGTATATATATTTTCAAATTTAAAGTACTAATTGTATATTTCAGGGTAGCTATTTCTTAATACAACATATGTGTTGTATGGAGCTCCACCGAATACCGTGAAAAGCATTCACAATGGGAAACTGCTATTCCTAATTAGAACGTGACATCCGGCGTCGACCTACACATCGGCTTGCGGCGTTTCTGCTTCAGAAATCTCCGTCGGGGGGGGGGGGCCACTCCGCCCAGCCAGGATCATCTCCCGACATGTGCGGTGATGTAGAGCCAGTAAAGATCTTGTAAGGGAGAGAGGGACAAGAATCGCAAGCGAAAATCGCGGCGCCGTCCATAGCTGGTCGTTTGGTTAGGTGAATTTTTATGCGGATTGATTGACTGACATTGCTCCGAGAAACTACGATCAGAGCAACCGAGTGCAAGAATTCACCTCCTGATAGCGGATGAATTCTGAATAGCTAGTGTCGGAATTTCTCACTTCTGTAAGAACCTCCAGGTCCGCAACGCTGTAGAGCTAACCACGCTGCCAATGAGCCATTACAGACAGTGCTGAGTACACGAGGAATAATAATATCAGCAAAATAATAAATAAATATGAGTGTGCTTACACTCACATATACACACAGCTTCATTTCATTTCAGAAACTAGTGGTGCTACAGAATGGCACAGACTTTCCCGTATTCGTTTTCTATTTCCTTTGCTCTCGTCTAGCTACACGAACTGGCCACATGCTGTTGTTTCCAATAGTACAACGGAAATATTCTTTTAAGAATATTAAAGAGCAGTAAAACTTCACCCCTAATGGCAATTTTCTTTGAAATATTTGGAGCCGTTTAAAAAAATGGCGTTTAAGCGCTATTGTAAATGTGAACTTTGAACTTCTCAACAGAAAACTATTGTTTCCAAAAAGCTTCATATGAAGTTATTTCAAGCACTTTCATTCACAAATGCGTGTAAATAGTGTTTACAAATCGCTAGAAATATGCACATTAGAGGCGTGAGATATCTTTCAAAAAAATTGTATTAGTGTAATTTTTGAACAAATATACCAAAAAATGAACTTTACGTCATATTAAAAAGTGTAATTAGCACTACCCCTTCGCAAAGTTTAAAGAAAAAAATTGAGCCGGCTTTTAGAAAATGGCGTTTGAGTGTTTCTGAAAATGCGTAAGTTCAATCTAGTTTTCACAGAAAATGATTATTTGCGAGAAACTTTATCTGACATATTAAATCACATGTACTCATAAGTACATTAAAACGAACATTGCCGCTAATAAAAATATTAACGACGTGAAAGACCAGTAAAAAAAAATACCTTTTTTCTAATTTTTGAAAAAACAAAAGAATATACCAATATGGCGTTTATGTCATCTTGTAGGTTACGTTTAGCACTATTCCTACCAATAGCTGAAGCAAAAAACATGGAGCCGTTTTTTGAGAAAATCGCGTTTTTGTAATATTTTAAAATTGCCCATATTGCACAAAGACTACTAAAATTTCAAAGATATATACATGATCTTAATGAAAGAATCCACTATGGAGAACAAACTTTATTTGAAGGAAACATCTCTATCTTTAATTTTGTAGTTGTAAGAAGACATCGAAGATAAATCATACTTTTGAAATTTTCGAAAATTCAGTTAACCGTGAAAATCGGACCTATGCCACGTTAATAAGTGTATGTTACTCTATTGTTAGAGCCGTTTTCAGAAAATTTTGAAAATGTCCGGAGGGCTTCATGTAAAGTACCTCCAAATTTTGAAGAATGTTTTACAAAATCTCAAAGCTTCGACTCGAGTCATATGGACAGGGGTTTCTTTAATTTGGAAGAAAATCCTACGCATGGTTTGAGCTAGTAGTGTTCACTGACACCAGACGGACGTTTTGAAAGAAAAAAACACTTTTCGGTATCTGGGGATCCCCATACGTGTTCTTCCGTTGAAATCTCGAAATCGATTTTCCGCAGCATTACATAAATTTACCTACACAAATATATTACTCCGTATATACGTACGTACACGAGAAAGTAAAAATGTGTGGCTTTCTCTTGGCACAAGACTGAAAAAGGAAAACGAGTTATTCGCGCCCTATTACTCATTCCGAAAAACAAATTCAGTTAAGGACAATATTGGTTTAAGGAAGTTTACGCAGTTATTAGCGTTTTTATATAGAATGAGTGAAGGTTACGCAAATAAGAAGGCTAATATTGGAAATGGAAATTTAAACTCTACACCACCCATTTCATCTGGAATTATGAATCAGAACTCCAAAACAAAATTGAATTCAAGGTTGATAATAAATACTATATAATAATTCATACTAAATTAATATAGAAATATATAAATTAATATAATATACATTAATTAATATAATGATGTTTCAGACATTTTCACTTTCCTTGAATACCGACAAGGTGTTATGTTTTTCTTCTAAACGTCCGTCTGTCCGTCCGTTTGGTGTCTGAAGACTACTAGTGCCTAAACCATTCGTAGGATTCTTTCCAAATTAAAGAAACCCCTGTCCATCTGGCTCGAAACGTTGAGATTTTGAAAAACGTTCTTTGTAATTTGAGGGTATTTTACATGAAGCCCTCCGTACATTTTCAAAATTTTCTAAAATGATAACATTGTTTTATTTATTTTTCGAGCTACAATCACGAGCAATAGAAATATCTTCCAAAAGTAATGGTGTATATGTGATAAATTGTCTGCATATTGCGCCGTTTCTTGGTGCGCTAAATAAACAAACAAAAGGCTATTTAGAACACTGCAAATAAAATAGAAAATTGTTAGGAATGTAGTTAGGGATATATGAATGAAAATATAAATATAAATTTTCCTTTTCGTTGGAAAATGCACATTGTAAAAGCTAGTGTCAGAGTGAATCTTCATAAGTTGTGTAAACCGTACGCAAAAGCTTGTTCATCTTGACTAGAAAGAGATGGTCTACAAGTAACTATGGAAGATGTTATAAGTGAAATTAAAATTTTCCTCTGATTTGTGCTGTCTTTTCCATTCTTATTATTCTACTCAATTTATTATTCTACCTAATTTATTATTCTATCCAATTTATATTTCGGCACTAGAAGTGCCGAAATATAATTTGCAATATATAATGTAAATACGTTGCTATGAAACGATTCATTTATTCAGCTATTTCTGAAATATAAACACGAATAATCTCTTTCTCATTTTAAGTTTCTTGGATACCGTTGCGCCTTGCAAATAAATCGTAAAGCTTTTTCGTTGCTAAAGAGCTAAATAAGTTTACATAAGCAATTAAATGAAAAATTATTTTGTTATTGTGTGTGAAACATTACGCATCGACGCTTTGATAATGCTGAGAACATTTTAAATCGTAAATAAGGAATTGTAATTTATTACATGAGATAATCAAATCTGTTAACTCTCCAGTACCATACATTATTTTATCCATTAACTTTCAAAATTTCATCACACACACACACACACACACACACATTATATATATATCGATATTACGCTCTTCCCAAAGACGCCGTTTTATTGTACTTGTATGATATTTCATTCCCAGGAACAAAAATAAAACAACTTCTTGTTCGTGAACATGGAATAGCGAGTAATGTATTCTAGTGCAAAAACTGTCAGGTATTTCTGATGAGGAAATGTACTTTCCTGGCAGTGTTTTGAGCGTTGCGCAAAATGTAGGAAACTTTCTTTAATTCCACTGAAGTCGGCATTACTGTGTGAAAAAGAGCACATTTTATAAGTGGAGGAAAGAACGATAAATATGAGAGAGTTGCCAGTGAAGATATTGTATTGGTGTAAGAAGTTAAAAAGTCACAACATGGAACACCCGTAGTTCAATGCAAAAAAGACACTTCCTGTATACGAAAATGTGAGTATTGAATGATAAATATATTTTATCAGAAAATGTTAGTTCCGGGAAGTGATTTCATTGTAATTATATAATTTTTCTTCTATTATCAATTTCCTAAATTTTGATGAGAGAACTAATATATAATTTTACTCAAGAAGCTGATGGTGGTAAGAAGTATTTGTGGGAGAAACTTTTTCTGACTATGGGAGTTTTTGGTGCTTTATTTTCTTGGTTTATATATCTAATGTTTTAAAAGTTATGAATTAATACTCTAGTAGTGAAATTATTTTTTTAATGCACAAATGACAAAACAAATATTGTTTTTGTTGCCAGGGACAACGAAGTAAATTACCATTTTGACAACTGTGTTGGATGAAAATATTTTACTTTCTAGTGTCATGCATTATTTTATGTATTACCAATGAGTAAACGAAAGCGTGCAAGTTTAAACGAAATTGTACATAAATATTCCATGCACAATCAAATTGAAGACCTTTATTAATTTAATGAACTTGTCAAATAGATTTAACTAAATAGACTCTTCGCGGAATCAGTCAAACGATATTTAAATAGTGATCGTGCAGGAATCGTCATGTTGATCGATATATGATGCAATCAGAAATAAATGAAGTGTTCAATGAATTGTTTCTTGAATTATTCAAGGTAAAGGAGAAATGAGTTACCATGTGTGTCATTATTCTTGTTAATATTTTGGAGGAAGGGAATAAAAAAATACCAATCTCTTTCTCTTAATGTGCAAAAATTTATTTTTCGAATTCCTAATTTTCATATTTCGAATTGAAATAAATCGATAGCCAAATAACTTTTTTGCATTTAAGTTCAAAAAGTTTCTTCAAGAATTTTCTTCTTGGCGTCTTTTCTAATAACGAATGAGAACTATGACGAATAAGAATGTTTGCATTCCAATTGCATCTTTCCCCAAGTTACCATAGCAATCCTTTTCGCAATGATGTTACGTGTCTGAAATAAAAACGAAGACTGATAAAACAGTGGCATAGCTTCGCCTTTACCTTGCTTCTGCAGGCTTTCGTCGTTTATTTACCGTGCATTAGAACGCGTGCCGATGGCAGCAAAGCCACCGGTTCGGTTTGCAGTTTCGGTCACGTTTTGCAGTGCCTTTTGTTGCGGCCTATTGTAAAGGTTTCTGTGAAATCATCTATGCGCTGCTCCCTTGGCCAACATGAATCAGCGTCTCGGAGCAACTGGAGTCAAGTGAGGAATTCCGTAGAGCATCTTTTTATTCTCCTGGCAGGCTGCAAATGGAGATGATAGCGTGATTGAAAGGATTAAGTTGCACATTAGCGCAGGGGTACTTGATAAAATAATTCCATAGTCGTAATTAATGCGTAATATAATATTTGGACTTTCTAATGGTAATTTCAAAGACCATGCAGTTAGTGCAAGATGCTTTTTAATTTTTATTCTTGTTGCGAAACGGAGAAGCGAATTAGTGTCAGTAAACGCACTCATCAACTGTTTATCCGTGCGCTACGTTTTGAATATTAATTGCCATGTACGGTATTACTATTATTATTATTATTATTATTATTATTATTATTATTATTATTATTCGTTTTATTGTAATCCGTGTATTTTTTCAATTGAATAGACAAGTTGGCTGGGAGCTCATTATTTCTGGTTTCTGGGTATCCCCCATCAGTATTGTATCAGTGTCAACCAAATAATTGATAATTTATTTTCAGAATACCATATGTTAGTATTATTTTAAAATATTCTGTTAAATCGAATAAATGCAACCAAACAAAAAGCCTCTCATAACGGCCGGGTCCCGGTGAGTCCTCCGACTGTGAAGACCAACGGAAACAAAAAAGTTGTTGCAAAAGATATTAGAATCTTAGAATACTTATACTTTAAGAAAAGGTGTTTCTTATTTATTTTTTTTATAAGAAAGATATATTGCGAAAAGTATTGAACGGTATTACAAATAAGGGAGTTAGTTATTTTCTCTATGCGGCTTAATGACCTTAATAAATATTGGTAGTAAATTTCCTCAAAGTCATCTAACTGTATCTAAAATTGCTACATAAACTGCTGTAATATTTTATATAGAAACTTTAATACCTACTCAAGACAAGTTGAACAATGTAAGCCAGATAGTTGAAAAAGAGAGTCTATTTTTGAAATTATTCTTTTGAGTAATTTGTACACTCGATTTCTTTGACGGGTTCTTCGAGGCATTGTAAATAAATTTACTGGACATAATGGAGTGATAATTGTTTGTCACAATAATCAGATTTTCCAGCTCACTTTTATAAGTCTATTTTCCCTGTTTTCTTGGAGGTTCTTGTAAAGCAATGAAAAAAATTACGTGTTATTTCATGTTGCCATAAAAAAAACATTTTAACGTGGCCGGGTACAGTGATTTTACATAAAAGAAATGGTGAAAGAGTGTTACGTGCAAGTAAATGCTGTACAGCCTTATTTTAATTTATAGTCAAATAATGCACGTGCAATTTTGTACAAAGACGAGATAAAACAAAGTAGTGATTCTTGATTTAATAAAATTCATGTATTTTAACTCAAAGGTCCGAGTTTCATACTGCTTCGTATGGTGGTAGAGTATTTCGACATAAATCTCGTTCTCAAGAGTATTGTCCTTCACCGTTATTTTGGCTCGTAATCGCCCTTCGAAGCAGATTAGGGGCTTCTGATGGGGTGCGTCTGGTGTTAATTGGAATCTACGGTACCCGTGGAAAGGATTCGTTTTTCATCTTTGACGTGATTGTTTATATATAAACAGAGTAATAAGTGTGATGTGTACACGGAGTAATACGTGTTATAGTTCTATTATTATTGCTATATTACTGTGACGAGCATTAATGTAAAATATCACGATAAATGTTGATTAATTTGTCTGTATTGGAGTGATTAATATTTACAAAATATTAATCGTGAGTATTAAAATGGGTCAAATGTTTATTTGTGAATTAGGACATGCGTTTTCTGTTGTCAAAGTGATTTCCTCTTTTCTCGTATTTACTATGATGTGCAATATTTATTTCGACATTTGAGGCGTGCGGATGTAAGTCATAAAATCTGACATTTAGGACGAAATCGATATTATTGAGCACAATGACTGGGAGGAAGTAGCCATGACTTTTTTCTAATAATTCCGAGAACCGGCAACAAATAACAGTGCTAATTCACATAAACATCTTATGTATAACTGAGATTTCACTTTGCATTTCCCTGCAAAACGCGAAATGTCTTTTGTCATTATTTACTCGCGAATTCATATTTGATAACCGACTGTTATCAATAGGTTTTGCCTATTAATTTACCTATTATGTATCTGTTAATATTGAAATAAATATCGGATGGGTTTTGGGCAGTTGTGGCTGTATCGATGATAAAAGAGATGACAAATATTCATATTTAATATCTTTTGGATTTTTTATATAAGTAGACCAATGCTTGCCTTTTCAACTTTCCACGACCTGTCGAAGTGAAAATTACTGCCAGATTTTTACTTACTAGAATCAGGGTGAAGCCCACGTGGTTGATAGTCGATCGTTCTACGCCCGAAGGCGAAGAGGACTTTGATCTGTGACGTCAGACTGCTGGGTGGAATATCACTCTGTCCTTTGTGAATTCATAGTGGAATCTGTCAGTCTGCCAGCGAAGCTTCTGCTCAACTGTCATCAATAAATCCCATTTCTGTGCACAAATCTTTGAGGAAGGATATAAATCTATTTATATAGGACGATACTGGATTGTAGTTTTTGTATTGCAGCTTTTCAAGTTATTTTCTCATGATACTTTTTTTGTTATTTGAGGTCGCATCAACCATTAACGACCTTTATTGGATTTAACGTCATGGTAAGTAAAGAGGACATGATTTGGTGATAAAAAGAGTGAAAGAACGAACACAAATACAACCGTGCCCGAGGCGGGACTCGATCCCGCTAATCTCCGGTTCAAGATCGCTACCGCAGTACTGCCTAAATGATCTCGGCCACCGGACGGCACCTGTTCCTTTTATGTGAGATAGGTGAATGAAATTCAACGATTAAAGAAATCTTTTTGATTTACGTCTTTTATGTAATGGATCTACAACAGTTTGAACAAAGGACGAGTACAAAAATGCTTTCTATATTATCAAAATGTTGATTAAGAACCGTGGCATTATTAGCCTAAGAGGACTGTAATCTAATGGCAGTTACCTTTATCTGCAGACCTCGCACTTCCGTAGAGAGGTTTTACCCACTATCCTCCATTTATAAAGAGGTGCCATAATTTGCCTGGGATTGATATTACGTGTTTTCGCCTTGATAATATAGATTTCGCGATAACATCATAATACTTCCGAAGGCATTGATACGCAATCTGGCAGCCCTTCAGGATCAATATAGGCCTTGTTGTTCGTTTTCCTCCCAATTCAATTCAGGTGTTCAGTTAGGTTTTCGTCTATGCTGTCCGAGCACTCAGCAACGAAAAATGAAATAATAATTTAGCGAGAGGAAGTTTTTTATCAATGTTGAAATATTTATCTCAACTGAATCTTTGTGACAAGACCAAATGGTAGGCAACACACTTGTCACTGCATGAAAATGAGCCATTCGTTCTTCTGGGTTTGCGTTGATTCGACTAAGGGGCGGTCAAGAAGATATGTATTCCAATGGATTAGGGATTACTGCGTTCGTAGAAATATTATTGAACATTTCATATTCACCTAGATGTATCGGGGAACCGCTGTTAACAAGAATTTTAGTCAGGCTTCCATTTTTGTCACCTTTCCATTAGCAGTACAAGTAACATAATTCCGAAAAGATGCGAAATAAATACGCAATGAAAATAGATTGGCCACTAAGCCGGTACGTCAAACTAAAAGGTTTTTTAGTTACTGTGGTTGTTAAAATAATGTAAACAAGTGAAAAAGAAGCTTCCTTCTAAAAACTGTTCCATAGATCTAGAATTGTTGAGTTCATTGTTTCGACAAACAATTTAGATTGTTTTTGCGAAGTTGTAAATTCTTGATTGTATATATTGTGTCCCGCTATTAATACAGTCATGAAAACCGAAACTCATTTAGATGAGAGTTGCCTGAAGGCCTTTTATCACACATTTCACGTTTGTGAATTCTCATTATTTTTTTTATTTTTATTTTTTTGTCTTTTGTTAATTTTGTAAAGGTAAATTGACTTCGAAAAATTCGAAGTGGTTGAAAGGAGAATCGCTATTAAAGAGCATTGCAAAAAATATATGAATAAAAATATTTTTTTTCAGAATAGATGCAACTCTGCGCTTTGTTAATTCGTTAGTTAATACCTTATTTTACGGCGAGGCTCAGGTTTGTTGTTCCGCCTTATCACGCAAATTTCGCTACGCCCCTTTCACCATCTAGAATCACTTCACAATCTAATAAGTTGTTCCTTGTCTATTGAATTTCACAAACGTCCTTCGATGTATATGTAATCGGGGGATATATAATGAGGCGATGATTGAATATTGATTTTGATTGCGTCAACGTTTGAAATCATTAGTCTCGTAGGTGGTGTAGTGCATATTGTATCCCGGGAAGTGACAGTATTCCTTCTGTTCTGAATGTGGCACCGATTTACATGTAATGGCTTTATCTTTATGACGTTATTTATGGATTTACGTGTTATGGGTTTATCGGCTTGCGCGTTGTTGGTTATCGGCTTGAGTGTTGTTGGTGTTTGTAGTGTGAGTTTTGGGCAAGTAACTGTTTAAATAAGTAAATAAAATTATGATTTTGATTTGCCGTAACGTATAGTTAACGCCACTGTGTTCTATTGAAGGAAAGGTTAGGAGTTCGATGATCTCTTTCTGGAGGATAATAATCTTCCCCGTCTTCTTTTTCTTCTTCTTTTTCTTCTTCTTTTTCTTCTTCTTTTTCTTCTTCTTTTACTTCTTCTTTTTCTTCTTCTTTTTCTTCTTCTTTTTCTTCTTCATTTTCTTCTTCTTCTTACTTGGGACTATAGTTTGGTAAGGTGAATTGATTGCTTTGCTGGTGGGTGATTTGGTTTCGCTTTTTCTACAATGTTTGCAGCATTATCAAGTTTAATTTTTATTAAAGTGATGGCCACGGTCATATCTGTGAATTTGCGTAGAAGTGGAACTCTCTCGTACTTCGGAGGCTCTCTGTACTCGCATCAAAACGCATCCCATCTTCAACATTCATCTCTAGCCACAATTAGCGAGTAATTCTTGAACGGATCTGCCGAGTGCGAAGAGCCCTCGAAGCGCATCGTTTGAGCGCGCGAGCCATGCGCCGCGCGCGGTCTTGTGCTGCGACGCACACGCGGCGCCGCGCGGAGAGGAACGCGAGGCTGATGGCCCCGCCTCCGCTGCGGTCTCGGGGGCACGCTCCGGCCGCGCGTGCGGCGGGGGAGGCTGCGACCCGCCTCCTCCTCATCCTCCTCCTCACGTCTCCGCGACGCCTGGCCTACAATACTCATTGCCAGTGCGCGTAGAAATTGAAAGAAAGCTACGCAACCTCTGGCCGTTTGAGAAGTAAATACTTTTTCGATAGATACACGGGAACGATGGAAAATCCAAAAACAATAAAATAGTTAGCCTGAAAATGCAAATATCCAATTGCGTTATTCCACTGATTCCCGTACTGCGCGTACCTACTGGTCTATTATCGGTGCATCACTGCTTACGACACATGCGACTCCAAGGATGAGCCAATGAACGCACGCCAATAAATATTTGTTATTTACTGCTGCGTTATGAAACGGGAACTTTTTTATATTCTTGGTATTAAATAACTGTTAATCGGTATAACTTCAATATAAATGTACTCTCACACTCGTTCTGTGAATCATTGCATGGACTGCGTCAAGCTCTATTGGCGAGGATTCTTACTCCTGGTCTGAGAAGCTCGCGATGTTAATCGACGTCTGACTGGACAAGTGTGTGGGAATAAGGACTGCCTGTGAGTGGACGTCTCGTCTCGTGACGAAACACCTTCCGGGCTGACTGAAAAACCTGTGAGCACCATTTCGTAAAGACCATCTTGTCCAGGGTGGTACAAACCCCCAGGTAGTAACACGTATCAGTAAGGAGCAAAATCCATTGAATTGAGAAACTTGGTTCGTGTAGTGACTCTAGCTCTCGCTTCGCTTCCTCAAATAACAAAAAAGATCCATTCTCGTTTGTGATTTTTCCTTTAGACGATGTTCCTCCCACTAGACTGTTCCAAAAGATGTGTTTTCCTGATACTCTCTGTACCAGGGAAAGATGAATTTAGTTATGGAATTGTTTTGGCCCTCAGAGGAATTTAGCCATGTAGTTGCCCAAGCTGTGCGTCGTTTTACTGGACCGCGATGTGTCGTGCAATCTCTAATTACCGCGTTTTTCTTAATTATGAGGAATGTTCCAAGTTGTTCCCTTCAGAGCGAAGTAGATGCTACGATTGCGTCTCCAGCGTTCGCAGCCACAGAAGGTCTACAGCGAATTCCTCTGCGCGGCGACGCCCCACCCCGCGCGCGGGCCAGCTGCGAGCTCTCCTTTGCCCTCAGTGGCCCTAAGGAGGGGCAAACGGGGAGGACGTCCAGGGCTGCACATGTTCACGGGGCGGCACCGAAAAAAAAAAACAAATTTAGGGACCAATCTTCTTATAATGGTTCCTTAGCTCTGGAGAAAATGGCAGTGGCAGCCCTTACGCATTCGTGTGTTACGTAAGTCAGGAAGTCGCTACATTATACCAAGGCGCACAACAAGTGATCCTTCTTCAAATCAAGTAAATCGGAGCAATGTAGCTCGTCACTGTCTCCACATGTCAATGCATTCTATTCCCGCCGTCATCTGCTCTTGGTTTTTCGGGTGATCTTACAGGTAAGCGCAACCGTAAACTGGATCAGAGGCGCTTACCTATTTTTGAAGTGTATTTTTGTTTGATTAATGATTTTACTTTCTCGCCTACTGCTTACGCAGTGTGGAGCAAGTATTGTAATGTTGCAGAAAAACGGCAGTTTTCGACAGAATCCATGTTTTGTGGGTCCTTGATACCGAAAAATCGATTTCCAGGCAAAACTTTTGTCTGTCCGCACGTCAGTCCGTCTGTGGTCAAAGCTTGCACAAAAGCCGATCAGCCTATTTTCTCCAAAATTGACATTCTTCAATCAATTTAAAAATATTCGAGGTTCTCTGAGTTTAAAACGTGTACTTTGATTTTTGGAGGTTCTTTACATGTCTCAACATTTTCAAAATTTTCTCAAAAACTGCTCCAAATTTGTTTATTAAAGGTGGTCCTCGATTAGCGTAAAGAACGCTCAAGAGAATGGGAGTTGAAGACGGAAGACAGAGATTTCTTTCTGAAGGAAATACGTTCTTTGAAGACATTTTGGATTTTCGAAATTATGAGTAGTTTTTGCGTAATTTTCTCTCAAATATAGACAGTTATTTTTTTATACCTTTAATTTTCTAAAAAACTGTTCAAACATTTTTCTTTAAATTTTCTCGTCGTGTATAAAGGATAGTAAAAATGATGCTATTTTCATTTCTGGCAAACAGTATATTTTAGAAAATTGCAAAAAGTTAACATTTCAAAACGACAAAGTTGAAGATAGAGATTTTGGCCTTAAACAAAATATGTCCTAAAAAATCAGCTCTTAAAAAATATCAAGTACATTTTTTTAAACAAATAGTTTTTCGCGTAATTTCTGCTTGAAATTAATGCAGTGTACTCGTATAAAAACACTTTTTGTCAAAAACAGCTCAAAATGTTTTCTTCACATCTTTTTTACGTCCATAAAACAAGGCACGCTTAAAGGAATGGTGCAGGACTCATTTTCAAAAAATGCCAAAGTTAGAAATAATGCAAGAAGTATGTGCTGTTGTAACACGCCTAATTAACTAGTTCGTTTTTAAACGGACAATAATATGCAGTAGTAGATCTGGCTTGTACTCCACAAGATACTGCCAGGTTGAGAAGATACGTGCAGTTTCACATTGGAACGTTTAAAACAGTGTGGTGTTTTGCAAATGTTCTCTTATCGGAAGGGTTCAGAAAATTGCTTTCAGCAGCACTAAAGCGTTGATTTATTGCCTGAAATGATTATCTTTTGATCTAAAGATATTATTAAACTAACTTATTTTGTCATTTGATTCGTGCAAGTTATATATTTGATAAATTCGTTTTGTTTTACATTTTTAATTTAATTTTGCTTCACATTTTACCCTGTATTTTCATAATTTTTAGTACATTTGTATGCATATATTTAGGTACCTGTTATTCCGAATGCATTTGAGCCCCGGTTATAGTTATTGCATTCATTGGTGCGAGCCTGCCGTTGGCCACGCAGCAGGCGAGTTGCAAAGCGAAGCGAAGCCGTGGGAAGGGGGTGAGGTGGGGGGGGGGGCGTTCTTCGCGCGAGCGCGTACCACTGTGATTGCGGGCGACGGACGCTTCGCCGGGTCACGGCTGGGGCGCGCGGACAACTCAAACGCGGCCCTGCCCTTCCTCCTGCCCTGCCCCCTCCATCGCCCTTACCCTCTTCAGCCCGCACTAGCCTGCCATCCCAGTTCTCTTGCCTGCCCTGTTAGCATTGTAGCATAGATTGAGCTGGAGACTACAGAAAAATAGAGAAAGCTCATTTTTTATGCGTTTTTTAAAAAATCGTCTGATATGGATCAGAGAAACCTGTTGCCCCTGAAGCGCCTCCGTTGGGTGGTCCTAGGGTTCGCTACCGCGGCGGATTTTCGACTCCGGTTACAGAGCTAGGTCAAATTCAGTCGCTGTCAGGAGGAGAATTCTAGCGGACGGCTGCTCTGATTTGAAATTTTTTCTGCTTTCTTCTAACAATACCAGACGAAAGCTGGAGCAGTGCCATTACAAACGGGCCAGGGACAGCGCGCGATCTTTTTTCCTTATCGTTTCAAACACAGGAGCGTGCTCCACATTACCACTCTCTTCGGGACTTTTGAGCTGGTCCCGACCGAGTCGGTGCCCCGCTGGCTTAGATAGCTGGAGGGGGAAACGCCGCAAACCATCATGCAGGCCGGAACTCACGTACTGGAGGTAAGTAGTTCCGTCACCTGCAACATGCACTACACTTACGGTAGTATTGTCCACAGCAGTTGTCGCTATATTATATTTCGCAGACTCATATTCAAATCAATTAAAGTTTTAAAAGGGGGTGGGGGAAATGTTCAAATCTGCAATAATACTTTTATTATAGGTATGTCGTTTTAGATACACCTTTTAGGTATTTGTTGTGTCTCAAACCATACTAATTTAATTTTAACATATTTAGCTAACTTATGAGAACAATCGGACCGAATTTTAAGCATTTCTCCCCTTTTACTTTCTCACTGCTGCTTACGAGGAATAGAGAAAGTTATGTAATGTTGCAGGAAAAACACGACGAATTTTCGACACAAGAATCATAATTGCAACTTTTTTTACAGTTTTCATTGCTATGGTTTTATGAAAGTTCTTATAAGCCGTTCTTTATGAAACACTGTTGCTTGTTTCCAATGCATATTAGTAATTGGTAAACTAGTAAACCATAAAATTATATTTCACTGTGTCTCCAAGTCTATTCTAAGTTCATTCTGAAGTGTTTGATTTTCTTTTAAATGAAAACTTCCAACCAAATAAAACCATAATGTGACATACAATGTAGGGTTTCACGGCCGGTTCCTATATAATTAGATATTTCCGGGTTTGTGGGCCGTGGTCCAACGGAGACTGGTCCATACGTTTCGCTTGCAACTGTGGCAGGCATCATCAGTGGCGTTGCTGGCGGAGGCGAAGTGTTCTTCTTGGCAGCACCGCGTTGACTGACGCTCCCTCTTTTTTTCGATTTCCCCTCTCCAGTTGCCCTGGAGAGGCGGGAGTTTATTTTTGATATGGGGTACATTTTTCGCTGCAGCCGTTTAGCCTTTTTGCAGATGTAAGCGTAACTTTTCCGTTCCCATGTCCCTGGGACCCGTATTTATGGTGACGGGAGAAGTTCGCCACTGATTGGGTCGCGACAGCGGCACTGGCGCCTGATTGGGTCGTGTCAGCGGCGCTGGCGCCTGATTGGGCCACGTCAGCGGTACTGGTTGACTGCCGAGTTTTGGTGTTACGGAGTGCTGGGTACCCTATACTGTTTAATTTTTCACCTTCTTTTGTGTTGAAATTGGTTTTGTGTCAGTAGATCTCGATGGCTTCCATTTGGAGTCTCTTGTAGCAGTGTGTGGTGGTGGAGAGAACATCCGTCGCTTCAAAGCGCATGTCGTGTCCGCGTCCCGACAGCGCGTGATCGGCGACTGCTGATTTATATGTATGTCCTAGACGGCAGTTCCTTTTGTGTTCTTTTATACGATTGTTGAAACTTCTCCCTGTAGTACCTATGTATACGGAACCGCAAGAGCAAGGAATTCTGTATACTCAGACTAGAGACATGCGGTCCTGGGGATCTTCGGCTGAGCGTAATATGTTTCGGAGTTGGTGGTGGGCTTAACGATAGTCCTAACCTTGTTTCTTGTTAACAGTCTCCCTATGCGGTCCGTTACTTTCTTCACATAGGGCAGGAAAACTGTGTCGAATATAGTATCTTCTGTATGGTTTTGTTCAACGGTCTTCCTCTTCGCTGGGCTTGTAACCGTTGGCTTGTAATGCCTTCTTGAGGTGTTGTAGTTCTTCAGGTAGGTGGTCAGGTTCGCAAATACGTTTAGCATGGCCGTAAAGGGTTTTGATCATAGCGCGTTTTTGCCTGGAATGATGATTTGAGATTTTGTGTAAATAACGATCCGTGTGCGTATATTTCCGGTAAACTTTATGTCCAAGGGAGCCTGTTGACCAAAACATCTAAGAAAGCTAGTTGTTTATCTTTTTCTACCTCCATAGTAAATTGAATTCTTGGGTGGTCATTATTTAGATGTTCCAGAAAATCCGGCAACAAGTGTTCAGTGTGACTCTAAACCACGAAAGTATCAATAATATAACGAAACCAGTGTGTCGGTTTCGTAGAAGTGTTTAAGGCAGTGTCTTCGAAATACTCCATGTAAAGGTTGGCCACAATCGGACTCAATGGATTGCAAATTAACTATGAATGCGGAAAAAAAAGGTAAACTAGAAGGGACTAGCTTTCTTAGAGCTTGCTGTAGAGCTCTTATTTGATTCGAGCACATCTTACAGACAAGCAAAGTTAATTTGCTTGTCGAACTCACACAAATAAATTGAACCTCAAGAACTAAATGCAACCCAATATATCCCATAATGAATGCATTTGAAACTATCTGTGAATGTATATGCTAGGTGATATGTGTGTATACACATATATAATGCAATGTTTCTACATCTCACGTGTGCTAATTGTGATAACCCCCCCCCGCCGCCCCCCTGAAGCTTTCCCCATTCCCATCCCCATCTCCATCCCCTCGTCACATTAGCTACGCGCATCTGCCGGCTGACCCGAAGAATCTGAAAACAACACAAAGGGCGACAGCGTTGCCCTTCCAAAGCCACCCTCCCACTTGCAACAAAGAATCTGAAGACACCACCCCTCTGCGGCTCCCGCCCCCGAAAGCAAGGAAGCCTCTTGACCTTCGTCAAACCGTGCTCCGCGCACTTGGCACCCGCCGTCACAACTCGGATTATCTTTGCCTCGCAAATGCCCCCTCGCTAATCCTTTGGGGTTAGCTGTACTTCTTCACTCACAGCACCGGCTCCCAGCAGATGTCCCCCCTCCCGGCCACCCATCGTCAACAGAAGATGAACAATGACAACCTATTGGAACGATCAGTTTAAGTAGGTCATAAAAGTGGGAACTATGCTGGCTAATAGGTATTCACAACCCCAAGGAGTATTCTAGAAGCAGCTAAGTGACGAATAGTGACATAGGACGACTCACATGTGACCAAAGGGCGCTCACACACAAGGGATAATAACAGAGATGAGAATGGAGATGCTGTCTGAAATCCATGGAAACATGCTGCCTGAAAGCCGTAGAGATGGGTTGTCTGAATCCATCGAGAGAGTGTTTTTATTTTCATCGAGTAAAGACACATTTATTTGAAAAACTTCGAGATCTGTGACTGTATGAAACCGCAACAAGAAGGCTACAAAGTTTTCACCTCACCGGATGCCATCCTCTCTGGAACTGGTTCATTATTAAGAACTATTATCAAGCGAAATAACTACGTCAACGGAATATATTATGTTCTATGGATGAAAGCCAGGATGTTTGAATGACACTTGTCACGGTGAGCAACCTGCCGCGACTTGCATTCCGACGCGGGTAGAGTGATGTATGACGGCTCTACCCAACGAGAAAAACCAACACCATCATTGGTACGAGCGTCAGGGCCATCAACCCGATCATCGGCGCTTGCTGCGGATCCAGGTCTGATCCAGAGACGTGCACGCGCGAGCTCTTGGACTTGCGACTCCGCCCCTCCTCTAACAGCAATCCAGGACGGCGACGAGCAATTCTCTACAAGTAACTTAAAGTTTTATCACCGTAGGCCCCTTTTCAGAATTAAAAGACTGTAACGCCAGTGGAGAAAGACGGGGATTGCTTAGTTACAAAGTCATTCCATTCCAAAGTCATTTATTACATCCATGTAATAAAATAGTGCCACTTTGAATAAATGCGTGCCCGCCTTTCTGACGGACAACACTTAAACAATCAACTGGATGTGTTTTTTTATTAATACTCGTAAGTTAAGCGCATGCGCATCATACCGACTCAGAGCGACTCACCCCTTGAAATCTCTAGAGCTGGCGCAGGAGGCAGGTTGTTATCGTGCTTGCCCACATTTACATAAATTGTCCCCGGCGTATTCCGACTGGTGGGTTCGTTTATATATATATAGATATATATTTATAAAATATATATATATATATATATATATATATATATATAGTGTGCGTGTGCGGTGCGTGCGTAAAGAAAACCAACGAAGTGGCTCAGTGCCTAGCGCGCTGGATACGCAATACGCAATGGGAAATCCAGGGTTCGATCCCCGGACCGAGGTTTTCGTTGGTTTCCCTCCGGTCTCCAAGGTGAATGCTGCGATGGTTCCAAAATCCACGAACACCTCACTGAGTCGATGGAATACAAAACTGTATCTCTCTAATGGAAAACAATCCTTCCACACAGATACTATACACATCCGCCGAGGGGATTTTCCAGGGTGACTCTTTAAGCCCTTTATTGTTTTGCTTAGCCTGAAGCTTTGAATTCTTGTACCCCTATAAAACATAATCGAAATACTTGGTTTCCAACAGTCACTCCGAATCAAACAAAAACTGGTTATAAGAACCTTACTCAACTGAAATGTTGAACGATTTGCATGGAGACTCTCTAAAAATCAAACTTTCTGCTAGAAAACCTTGTGCAGGCTATCAATTCATTTGTATTCCAGTGCTGACATACTCCTTTGGCGTTATAATGGAGCAATACCGACTCGACAACCTCCAGAGGACAAGTTCGAACCGCATGACTCAACACCGAAAACATCAATCCCCATTCCAGTACTGAGCGGTTTTACCTTCCAAGGTCGCAAGGAGGCGAGGTATTGTAGATCTCGTAAATCTACACAGGTCTCAAATTGCTTCACCCGAAGATACTTCTTGGAACATTGTGGGAGAGTTCAGCAAGCAGTGAGCGCAGTTGATAATAACAATATTCCTCTGAACTTGAAAAAGCTTGATCCGCCTGTTCAACCAATCATTGAAACGGAAGAGAAGATAACCTTATGGAAAGCGAAGGCACTGCATGGAAGGTACCCTCACGGACTGAATAAACCAGAAGTCGACATCTCATGCGCCGCACGCATGGCTCCAGCACGGGAGATTCTTCCGGAGACAGAGCCCTCATGAAAGCTATCCAGGACCAAGTGGTACCTACATTGAACTACAGAAAACACACTCTGAGAGATTCTACATTCATTCCGACTCGTGTAGAAGATGTGAGCTGCAAAGCGAAACTATCCAACACTGACAAGTGGATGTAGCAGCCACGCACAGTGAATACAAAAAGAGGCATGATGAAGTGGCGAAGCAGGTCACCATTATGGCGTTGAGAACGGGCTTACTCGCCACTTCCGCTGTCGTGTTATAAAATATGTGCCTCAGAATGTGCTTGCAAAGTAGTGAGCACACACACTACTGGATCGCTCCATTATCACTGACAGACATGCGGCAATAGACACGATATAACGTACATTGATAGAAACCATCAGCAGGTTTCCTTATCGATATATCAAAACCCAATACCACAACATATCAGGAAAATATCAAGAGAAGATCCAGAAGTATACCGATCTCGCCCATGAAGTCGCAACTCAGTGGACTTCAGTAAAGTGACAACTGTGCCTATAATAATATCAGCTACAGGAGTGATCCCGAAAATGACACTTCGGGCACTGGAGTGTCTTCACTTGGATGCCAGGAAGTATATAATATGCAAAAGTCAGTTATTTTGAATACATGCCGTATTGTCAGAAGCCAACTGAACCTTCAGTAAAGCAACCACACACCTGGTCATCATTCCTGTCTGTGGTTGACATACCGACCAGTAGATAATGTGAATAATGTAGATAATAATAATAATAATAATAATAATAATAATAATAATAATAATTAAAAATAATAGAAACAATTTAGGCCTTTATTGAGAATTATTTTACTAAATTGTTTTTACTTCAAGCAAAAATTACATTATTTAAAGATATACTTTTTTAGACCATATTTTATTAAAGAAAATTTTAACATTGACGTTTCGCAGCATTACGTAACTTCCTCAAGTCTACACTCTGTAAATGATAAAGTGAAATTCACTGTATTCTTTGAATTTTTGCAACTTACATGATTCCAACGAAGAATATTATCATTTCAAATGAAATAATAATGCTTGAAATTTAAAAAAGATCTCAAGTTGTTTCTGAACAAATATGGGTATTTTTACTGCATTTCTTGTTCTGTCCTGCTATCCAGTTTTGTTGAATTTGTTAAAGAGAGTTAGTGAGTTAAAGTGGATCTTGTTCTGCAAATTTGTATTCCTCACACAACTTAGCTTGCAAGTGAACTTCCAAAACCAGGAAAATTTTATGAAAGTGTTGGAGTTTAAATATTTTTAAATATTAAAGTATTTTTATTTTATTTTATTTATCAAAAATATGTGACATAGGAAAAGAATAGGTATAAATTTCTACAAGATACTGACTACTTACTTCCATTTCTCCAATTTGAAATTTAGTAATAAAAATCCCCTTCTCTTCGCAAAGAAATTGTGTGTTGTGCAATGGAATGTGAAACATTTAATTTATCTTTATTTGGACATAAAAAGGTACGTTTGTGTACATATACATGTACTTAAACTTTTTGTGTTCATGATGCAAAGAAGCAAACCAAAGGAATTGCTTTTCCATCTGACATATTCGCTAACGTACAAAATTTCGAGAAAATATATCCTTTTGTATAGAATTTTTGAGCTCTGATGATGATGATGATGATGATGATGTTGATTACTATGCAATTGAAAGATTCTTAAGCTAATAAAATGCAACTGCAACTATCTAGGCTGCATTAGTTCATTAATTTAAACTGGAGGAATTCTGCAAATTTATCAAAATTCCCTCAAAGAAATTATCAAGTTTTTCATATGGGTCTGCAAAGTATATCATTAGCAATTAATAATAATTACACAAGCCAACAAAAAAAAAGTTTCAAAACACATTTTAAATCTTGATGAGTGATTTCTATAATTTTTTGGGTGCTGTATCCACGTCTGAACTGTGTTCATTTCCATCACCCACAGTTTAGTCACAATTTGATCTAGTCATATGGGAAAAATGCTAAATATACATTAAAAATGAAATGTAAATGACTTTTAAAATACCAACAGAACTTTATTTAAACATAGAAGATGGCTTTTTATACTTAACATTACATTATACAAAGGCTTTACGTGTCCATTGACGTATATTTTCATTGTATTGGGGATCAAACATCATTTTTCTCATAGCAGGCTCAATGAAGAAACCCTCTTTTAATCTTGCTTAAGACAATTGTGGAATCTTCTTATAAAGGTCCAGACTACGGGCCAAATTACAGATTGTAAGTTACGGTACTGAATCACATTTTTTGTTTTTTGAGTTGTAACTAGTAATACCAATGCAATAAAAGCAGCTAATCATCTTAATGTTTCCTTGACTCCCTCCATACCATTGGAATGGCAAATCTAAAGGATGCTTTCACCTTTTTTGACCATTTTCTAAGGTCTTCTACACGAATATATCATAGTTTATGTGGCTCTCAAGATTTGCCCTGATCCCCAAGTTTAATTCCAAAAGATAAAAAATACACATTTGTAAGTCAGTAATGTTCTTTCAGTGTTTTTAATCACAAATTCACCTCAAATATAACAAAAACTGTCAGGGTTGTTCTTACTGGTCACAACTAGCCATGTCTGAACACTAACTGCTAAACTATTATCTTATCTTGATAGCAATGCAAACATGTGCGCCTCAAATAAAAGAAATCCGGTTCTGCTTTTCAAATGCAACTCTGACTGAAACTGTCACACATATCGATGTGGAAGGGATCACAATGTAGATATATTTTATCAAATGTATACTACCATCTTTGTCATCCTAATACTTTCTCATTGTAACTTCCTGCATCTCATATAGTTCTAGAGACTCAGAGCTGCATTTGTCTACCGATACAGAGAAAATGTTAAATTGTGAACATAAAGTGGGTGGGCACAGCATTTTTAATGTAATTTTTGCAATCAGCACACTAAAAATATTAAGAATTAGGTGAATACACTCAAAGAGTTTTTTAGCCCTTGGCCTGTGTTGTTAGTGTATGCAGACATTAAACAGCATTGAAATAAAAGGAATTATTGAAAATATTTATGGTTTTTTATTGATATGTCAGAAATAAATTGATCTTGGACAACAATTTTATGAAAAAATTACACCTCACTCAACACATCAGTTTCGTTACAATCAATTTAAAAACAACCTTTGGCTTCAAAAATTTAAAAAGGTTGAATTTTTGTTACTTTTATCTAGAAACTAAAAATATATCTTTTCAAGAACTACCATAAGGTGAAGCTATACATGTGACATGCAAGACTTACTTTTCCTAAAGCTCCCATGGTACTGCTGAATCAAGTAATCTACTTCAAAAATAAAATAAAAAAAACAGAAACAATTATTTATGTACTGTAATTGATTCATTTTCGTTCACACCTTCTTGCATGGAATTCAATATTTGCATTCAATCTGTTCTTAAATACCTGAAAAATAACAACATAATGGCAGGTATCAACCTGAACTGTGTGTTATGTTAAAAGTTAAGTCGAAACTCAGAGGAAAGATTTTCTACTGAAGGCTTTAAGATAAAGATCTCTAATAGTACATTGTGCTCATTAAAATATTTTGTTTTCAATTCCATGTTAAATCATTTACAATAATTGATCAACATTAAGAAAGGAAATACTTGTTTCCATGACAACAGTTTATGAAAATTGCTTATTTCAGTGATTATGAATTTTTCATGTGTGTGTCTTTAAAGCAAATTGAACAAATTAGTTTGAAGGATGATATTAGATCATATCTCATTTCAAATGCAACTTATATAGTTTGTCATATTAAATATTTCGTCTTTTTCATTTCGGCAATTTTTTTCCAATATTTGTATCTAGGAAGAGGTTTTGTAATGATTTTTCCTACAACAAAAGCACAAGTCCTTCTAGATATCAGTATTATGAAGAAATGCATTTATCTACAATTCACTCATTTGCATGAATATAAAAAGGAATTGCCAGTGTTTGCCCACTCTTTTATTTTTGTTTTAGTGTTTCCTGTCGTGTAGAACATTTCAACTTTCCTTTGTTATTTTTTTTTATCATTTTCTTTTAAAACAATGGAGGATTAATTATATTTTATTTCATCTCTATGTTTATTGTTACAAAAGAGGACTTTACAGATTGCAGTCATGACTCTCTTTATCATTTCCTTAAAATGATGATGGTTATATGATTATGTTATAAATTAGTTTTATATTATTTATATCTAATGAATTTCTCATGATGTCACATGAGGATACAGATCCCTGTTTACTTACTTATTTCTGTTTGTGCTTCTGGCTCGAAACAGGAAACAAATAAATGAGTCATTATTATATATAGTCAGTTTCAGATTGTAACTAGCCAGTCATAGCAAAATGGATATATTCAAATTTTAATAATAAAATAAGAAAACATTCATTGAACTCTGACAATTTCAATTATATTTGAGACTATTAATTATCATAAAAATCAACAAAATATGTTTGAAGTAATTTTTTCTTGGGAAACTTTCAATATTTTAAAATCTTTTTTAAAATCTTAAAGAATAACATATCAGCTTAATAATTCAACATTAACATTAAATTTGGATAAATAATGAGTCAATAAGTTTCAAAACATGTTTGCAGGCTGATATTATGAATCTTTTTAGAGAACATTTTGATATATAATTTTGTATGTTGAATAAAAGTGTACATAGCTGAAAATTTTCACAATATAATAATTCCTTTCTGGACCCAAAGAATTGTTTTAATATAATATACATAAAATGCATATATACGCGCAAGAAGGCAACAGTTATGTTTTTTTGCAAGAATATTTATTTATAGCAAGAAGTTGTGCTATAATGTTCTTTTGAATTTATATATATTTGAATATAACTTATAATACTATAAGATTTGAAAAGAAGATCATGATAATAGCAAATTATTGAATAGGTTTTCATCTTTGAATTAATGTGTTCTTGAGCAGTGTGAATTAGATCTTGAGCTTCTTTGGTCAGACACAAAGTAGTTTAGAAAATTTGTTCATTAAGTTTTTAAACTTTTTAAAATTACATTTTTTTTTTAAAATAATTCATTGATACCAAATTAATTACGCCTTAAAGGTGTTTGTTTGGAGATTGCAAAATAAATGTTTTAATTGATAATACTTGCAAATTTTGTAGCACCTTTTTTGTGATAATGGCTGCATAATTTCTCTGTATTATCTTACCATGTTTATTTGCCTTTAGAACAATTTTTTTCTCCTTCAAAGTCATTTTTATTTTATATCAAAGTAACTTAACAATTAAAGAAGACAACTTTAATTGAATTCATGCAACTAGAAGAAACTTTATTCATCTTTATTTTATAGTAACAGCAATAAAATCACAGCTTTGGTTTATGATGTTATAATGTTCATTTGAGCATGTAAGTACTCGAATCTTTAAATTAAATATTTTGCCTATATATACATATATTATACGTTTGAATCTGCCATATATTAAGTATTTTTCGATAATAATTTCACTGCTCATAGGTAATATTTAGTAATTACTATTAAGATACTGTCATTACCTGATCGCTTGCTGAAAAAACTCTAAAATAGTTTAAATATTATTTTGTAAGACTTAATTTTTATAAACATTTCTTTGAGCAATTGCATCACTTAATGAGAAATTTTGATTTTACATTTGTACCCTGTTTTTGTATTTGGCCAATACCCTTTACAAATGTCTTCTTTGCATTATAATTTGGGATTTTTTTTTCCTCCCCTAGGGCCAAAAATTAAAACATACATTAGAAGTGTCTCAACACATTCAGATATACAATTATTGTTTACAATTTATTCCTGATCAGTCTTGAAATTGCAAGATTGATTGAAAGGAATTTTTTAATCATGAGATTGCACTTTTATGTTCAAACAGGTATAGAGACAATGATACAAGACTTTATTATGTAGTACAAATAACATTTTTGAATTCTTAGAATTACTCCTAATAAATATTCTGTTTACTTCTTATTTTTATAAATTGATGGATAATATAGAATTGGTTTGGAGAAATCTTTCAAATCAAAGGCCTGATATGTTGGGTTCAGTTGTACTTACTCCTTTAACATTTGTACCCACTTTCACTCTTTCTTTGTTTTTATGACTGAATCATCTTGCAAATCATTTGTCTTTTGAAATATTTTGTTGGGATTTTTCAAGAGGTCTTAGCATTCTCTGCACATTTGTATTTTTTTAATGTACCTTATTTATTATTGGAATGATTCAATGGAATGGTTTGGGTGTTAAATTTCTATATGAGAGTTCAGTATTCTCATTATTTTGTGTGCCTACTATTAATACTTGGCAAGTGAAATGTGCAAGAAGGCAACAGTTATGTTCTTTTGCAAGAACATTTATTTACAGCAAGAAGTTGTGCTATAATTTTGTTTTGGAAATATATTATTTAAGTCTATATTCAGATCAAATCATGCTCATAAAAGTGTCCTATAAGACTAATTTTTAAAATACCTGAATTATTTGCAATTGGGCCCTCATTCTTTTGAGAAAATTTACAAAATATGTCTATTTTAAAAGCATATTTGAAATTCTAATGTGTGAGGTTAGTTCTCACATTTGTTTGTTTTTAACTTATTATCATTATTAAAGATATTAGCAAAAACTTCATGAAGTCCTTGAGAATTCAGAATTAAATTAACTTTAAAAGTTCTGAACATGTTTTTATATTTTTCACAACACATTCAAGGTTTGGCCACCAATATCCATGTACTTGTTATAAGGATGTGTTTAAGAAATTTATGAATGTTTTTTAGAGTATTTGTAACAAATAATTTTTTCTAGCATTTGAAATCTCAATGGATAATGAGGCATTAAAAATATGTGTTGTGTAAACATTTTTTTCTCTCTCTTTTGAAACACTGTGCAGATCATTTGAGAAAAGTGGTATGCATTATATGTGAATCACAAATAAAATGAATTTTTTAATGATGAAATATACAATAATGCTTTGTGCAAATTGTGAGTACAATATTGTAAATTGATGAGCATTGAAAAAATTGACAAAAATAGTTTAATGTGAGAAAGGAATATAGGTTGCACATTTGTATATATTGAACCCTAAATTTTCATGGAGTAATGAAGTCATGAAAATAAAAAGCCTCATCCTCTTTAGTGAATTGATCAATTCACAATGACTGTGATAAATGAGGCACAAAATTGAACTACCACACATAAACCTACAGAATGATTCATCTATAGTACACTTATTACTGAGGATCTTGTGTTGTGCTCTCTGGTAACATCCTTAGTTTCATAAATGTAAAGTGCATAATTATGTTTTTTTTTTATTTTCACTCTTAAGAACAGAATGTTTTTTTGAAATTTATTTTCTTCTTTAGTTTGTGAAGTCACATTGTGCATGTTTAGGAGGCAAAAGTTGACCAGCTGTGTTTTTTAATGCAACTCTTTTAAGTTTGCATTAGTTATCATAAATTTAACAATTATATTTTGTGTTTTGAAAATTTAATTTTAGAACAGAAAAATGCAAGGAAATTAATTTGTATACTCAAGTGTCATATGAAAGTGAATTTCTTGCGATATAAATTTTCCTCTTGAGAGTATATCTTAATATACAGGGTATTTATGAAAACATATTTAAATATAATTAGGTGTTGAAGCACAAGAAAAGTGCCTTTCAAAAAAAGAATCAATTGATTACCTTATATTACATTTATTCAATACCATATCTTTTATGGTTTTATTTGAAATATTTGGTTCTTGGATGTCTGATTACGCACGAGGAATTCAGATGATGAAAATTTCAGCATTTTACTGCTTGGCTTGTACTATCTGGTTTACATATCTGCAAAACAGATCTTATTAATTCTTTTCCATAATTTTAATAATGTAACATCAACTTTTACTATCCTTGAATTATTGTGAACATTATCAGATAATATATTTCATCTCAAATTCTGATCTCGACTGGAGAATTATTTCTCTGTGTTACAAGTAAAATAGTACTTCAAAATTTGGAACACAGATTTGAAATAACATTTTTCAACTCTAAAGCATTATTTGTGATTATACTTGACCTCTTGAACTTGTATGATTAGAAAATAATGGGTAATTCCAATCATGTATGAGCAAAATGAAAGCTTCATGGTGAAAGTTATTTAGTGGGACTAAATGTAGTTTATAAATGAAGCTGTTGCAAGTGTGGTAATTTAATAACACTTCCTTCTGTGTGATGTACAAAAGATTTCTCCTCATAGGACCTCATGAAACCCTTTCATTAAAAATAGTGAGGGTAGAAAATTTGTTCAAAATGCAGTTTATGTAGAACAAATAATGGGTTTTTCTTTTTCACATGCCAAAAATGTTGTTTGGTATTTTATGTTACATTGCCTTTGTGTTAATACTGATTTATTATTTTGTGAAGGAGGTTGCTGCTCAGAAGTACTGAAATTGTGTGTGTGTGTGTATGTGGGCTCTGTTATAACGTTTCTCTTGGTCTGTGGGTTTAGTTAAGAAAAGACAGTATAATTGGCTCTCTTAAACCAAATAATAACATTTTATCATACATTCATGAAAAGTATACATTGGTTCATTCACTGCATAACACACTCACACATGTATTTACTCTTAAGTGCTCAAAATAATTTTATTTTGTGGATTGTGTATGAATGTCAGCCATTATGATTTAAAATCATGAAATGCAATTTTAAACATAGTATATGACAAGATTTTTGTGAAAACAATAAATATGTTTACAAGTTCAAGAGATTCATAGTCTTTGGACAGAACTTAATTATAGGATACTGCTACCTGAGTTAAAGTCTTCTTTAATTTATTTATTTTAATGCTTATTTTCATATTTAAATAGAAATAGTACGTCTGTGGTAATTCGGTCAGTAGTGAAATTTAGCCATTAAATGCACGGAAGCATGAAAGAAATTGAAGATAGAATCTCCCAAGTTATGTAGTGTTTAACATTTATCTAATTTATGTAACAGAATCTTACAAAAATTAGAGGTTGATGAGGATGAATTAATCCTAGAAATTTGTGTGGCACAATCTTTGTATGAACATTGCTCGCTTACGCACATAAAGGTATGTTACACTGTTGTGTATAATAATTAAAGTATCCAAACATGAATAATGTTAATCTCAATAATATTATCTGAATTTATCTAACTCACCTAAGGGCCATATATAAGGAATTTTTTAAATTTTAGACAAGATAAAATATCTTGGGTTCTTTTTTGAGTTTTACTGAGGCCCGTCTTTGTCTAGAAATCAGTGAAATTTCTAGATGATTCTTTGGTCATCTCAAGCATGCAGTACTTTTTATTTCATATGTCAAAGCTGGTTTACTTTACCATCTTTCCCCATATATTTCTCTTTACATACTGTGTTTCAAATCGTATGCAAGTTCATGAACAGATACACATTTTATAAATAAAATTTAGAGAGTTACGATGGCAAAGTAATTTTCTGATTTCCACTTTTTTGAATTACATTTATCTGACTATTTCTCTTCTTGACTTTATGTCTGAGGCGGGGTCCACTGATTGTGTTTCTGAAGACAAAATAGAGAAAAAGTGTACAAAATGTGACCCTTGTAGACGATATGCATTCTTATTTGGATTTTGCTATTTAAGTTAGAGGCATTGAGGCAGAATATGCTGACTTCTGACAAATTAATAAAGCTAAAAGTATTTTTCATTCATTCAGAATTGGCATTGTTCATTATTAAAATTTTGGAGTTCCTACAAAAATTCATCTTCTCCAATTAGTGGCCATTATCATAAGTATTTGAAGAAATGCACATATGTCAGTATACATAATCCATGTTATGAAAATCAAAAACATCAAGTGAAAATAAATATTCCGACATTTTTACACTACTGGTCTCAACAGGATTTCACAAAATATTGAGTAAACGAAGGTCTTGTAAATTGTAAGAATACAGGAAACAGAATTGTCTTCATGTAAGGTGAAACAGACACATGATACAAACACTGAAGCATGTTGAAGTGCACCCTTTGAAAAGCAGATTTTAACAATTAGCCCTACAAAATTTGTGATGAATCTTCTTATATAATTATAAAAATTTTTGTTATTCTTTCTTCTCAAGCAATGTGTATAATCTCATTTAAAAATTATAAAACATTCCATCATAACATTTTCATTTCTTGATGTAAGTGTGCAGTTGTTTACTATACTCAGAAATAATGCTGCAAAACTTTTCTGTCCCACTAATAATTAGTTAATGCAATGCAATGCAGGTTGAAAATGTCATTAATTGACTTTTTTGCATGTTGCACACTGATAGAGAGCTCAATGAGTTATGGCTTGCACTCATTCCTTTATTTTCTACTTTTTGATCGAAAGGAAGCATCGTCATTGTTCCTCTGATGGTTGTGATCCTAATCGTGTTTAGCACATCCGCTCCGTGTGTGCACAGTGAATACGCGACGTGTTTGTATCATGGGCGAACTTCGGAAGCCTCTCTGTCACGGCCCCACACCGTCTCCCCAGCCATCGCACAGAAGGGCTCCCCGAGGGCGTGAACAGGCGGTCCACGAACGGAGGCGCGCGGAGGGGCCCCCGGCCAACGCCCTCGCCGCCGTCAGCGAGCGGCGTCCCTTCGGATGCGTGTTTCAAGTGCTCCCGAGATTCACAACATTTGCTCTGTTTTCCATTGGTGACGTAAGGTGGGGCGGATGGGGAATATGCTTGGATTTCTTCGTAATCAGGGGAGTGGCATTGTGTGAGAGTGCTGTCGCGTCCCTGGCCCGTCCTTCCTCCCCAACACCTGCCTCCGTCCGCGGGCCGCGCTCCGCCTAGTGGCGCGTGAGGAGCAGCGCGAGCCCCGCGGTGGAGCACGAGCAGGCGCGGGCGCGTGCGGCGGCGGCGGGGGCGGCGGCGTGCGGCGGCGGCGGGGCGCCGGGGTGGCGCGGCGGCGGCGCCGGCGGGCGGGTGGCGGCGCTGGAGGCGGGGCGGCGCGGCGTGGCGCGGCGCCGGGGCCGGCGCCGCTGTGCTCGATGGGACGAGTCCTCGTCGTCCGGGGGCGGCGACGCGCCGGCGGCGGGACGCCGAGGCGGGGGCGGGCGCGGGCGCCGGCGCCGACACGGCCGCTGCCGACGCCGGCCCGTTTGACAGCCACGCGTTGCACCGCGGCTGCTCACAGAAGCAGTAGTTGATGTTGTTGAGGCGGTAGCAGTTGTTGCCGGCGTTGTCCGCGTTGGAGCACGAGCGCGCCACGCGACCCTTCCCTGCAACAGGGGACGGCCATGCGGCCGGGTTAAGGCCGGGGACCTGGGCTTCGAGCGGAGAGAGGAAAAAGGCAAAAAGCTTTAAAAACAAACGAGATGATAGGTCGAATCACCATGATGAATTAGAGAATTCAGAATCCGACATTCAGGCCTCATATTGTGAGAAAATAATATGTATATAGAAATTTAAAATTGTAAGTAAGTAAATCAAGTTATGTCAAAGTAGATGGCAAGGGGTCAGAATCTTATTTCAGTGTTTGTTTTAGAAGAGGCGTTGGAGTACATAAGGACGTTTTATATTTACTTGTCTTTTTTACGCGGAAATTACAACCTTTGTACTATTGAGACTGCTTGGGGTCCAAGCTTGAGACTACGTGAGTGCCCTTTAGACGTAAGAGTTCACACAGAAGACGTACTTCTCCGATATTCTGATACTTTCTAAACGATATGCCCAGAATATTTAGCGCAGAAGCAAAAATTTCGCTATAAGTTGGATTCCCTGACAATTTCAGAACTTATTCGTATAATATCAAATTTCACTTTCATTGTCTGCTGTGCTTAAAAAATAGTTTCTGCAAAGAAAATTTCTGTGAAATTAACTTGTTGTAATTGTCAGAATCCATGAGCTCACAAGCGTTTCCTATTTTATGGTCAGTGCAATCTACTCCTTTCGGTCCACATTTTTTGATTTAAAAGCATTACGTATTTTCAGTTCATAATCTATAAAGGACAATTGAAGTTGTTAAGATTTAGAAAAAGATAATACGACGTTCACTTATTGACTCATTTATACTGAATTCTTTATAAATTAATTATTTTCAAAACAGTAGAATTAGTTTGAGACAACTTTCATTTTCTTCGGAACAAACCAAATCGCGTCAATTTTTAGTTGAATTTTATTTGAATTTCGTAGGAAAAGTTAATGAGTGTGCTATTAAATTCATGCGACATGGTTAGCCGATATATGAGCGTCTCCAACTTATTGTTTTCCAATGTCCATTAATCGGTATTTTCAAATCTTTTTCCTGTTAAAGCAATCAGATTGTTCGAAGTTTGATTACAAAGCGACGGAAGCCCAGTTTTACGTCAAAAGTTTTAACATATTTCTTTTCCTCTGGACGTCATTTTGCATAATGTGATTAAGTTTGGTGATCTTAATATTGACGTAGTTTCATAAAAAGGAATGCGTCACAGGATCGAATGAGTCATTTTGTGACGAACATATTGTCATTATTTGCGAATTTAATAGTTCGTGAGATGCATCAGATACCTCGTGACATGGAGATAATTGTCCGAAATCATTTACGTCATACGGGAATAACGATTTCCGGAAATCCCCCATGTTGTGTGGTTGTTACGTGCTCTTTCGACATTGAGATGAACATTGTTGAATGAATTTAACTTGAACTTTGTGTGTGACACAAAGTTATAACATTATTGGAATATACGTATTATATATCCAGATAAGACATAACTTCACGAGTGTGGCACTATCATTGTCTTCTTGATTTGCAGAAAAAAGTTATTATTGTATAGTGTTATTATAGTATTGTTTCACAGCTGTGTACTACTCTTTATATTTCATTGGTTTTGGAGGATCTGCAAGCCATGTTAAATTTTCAGGAAAAGAATCAATGTGGTTTGTGATCGGTGCACTTCAGAGATCTCATTCAAATTGAAAGCTCTTATTTTGGCATACTTAGTAAATGTTGGTATTATTACATCTATATAGAAATTTCGCACCCAAGGTTGGTGAGTAAGTTGATGAGTAGGTGATGTACGTGATAATGAACCTCAAAAAACGGATATGGTCTCTAGTGTCCACCACAACTTGCACTTTTAGTGACCATATGTGACGGCTCTTTATGGAAAGGGTTGCATCGTGTTCTGAAAGACAGGCCTGCACGTCGTAGATTTAATTTGGTTTGTTTAAAGAAGAAACAAGAACAAACAGTCACAACTGTATGTGTCGTATGGGGGAGAAATGTAATCTGGGCCCGTTTTCTTGAGCTTCTTAATTCCCCTACTCTCCCCTTTTACTAGTTAAATAATGAAGAAAGGTACTAATATAGTGTAGTTAGCAACATTTGAAAACTATAAATATTATATAATAGAGAATTTACAAAAATCGGTAAACGAACTGCAGTTTTGATTTTGTAGTATTGCTAACAAAAAAGCAACTCATACACCTTTCTCGCATTCCAACCAGCACAAGGGGAGCTCAACAAATCGCCCGAATAGTGAAGTTACATTTACGTCCAGAAGCAAACCAAGGGATTGGAGGGTATCATGATTGCAAGGGACCGCCTCAACATATTCTCAATAAATCAAGGCAACTGGTAAAAAAAATAAAATATTTAAAAAAAATGATTGAAAGGGGGGGGGGTAATGGAGGCTGCGCCGAAGCTCAGTGCTCACCGTCCTGCTCCTGCATGCAGCCGAAGAAGGGCTCGCAGCGCCGCCGGAAGCGAGCGTCGTCCTCGGAGAAGCCCTGGCACGACGGGCTGAGCTCCGTCGACGTCGCGGCCGCCTGCGGCTCCAGCGCCATCAGGCCGCCCTGCGGCCCGCACACGTAGCACTCCGCCCCCGACGCCGACGCCGACGCCGCGGCCGCCCCTGTCGCACAGCGTGAAAGCGGGCGGCGTAAGTGCGAAGGATTTTGAGGCAAAATCGCTTGCAAACGCCAGCACATAGCACTTTGTGCACAAGAAAGGAACACATCGCAACATTGTTCATTTTAGTTCAAAGGAGGAGTTTAGTTCATATGAGGAGTTTGTTATCAAAACCAGCGCATTCTATTATTTAACAACATTAACTTTTTATTGCATTTTTGGTCAGTTTAGGGGGCTCCTTTGCAAGTATACGCCCCTAAAATTTGTCGAAAACATATCTCGTTCATGTGGAATCGTGTATGGAGGCGAGGATATTTTTGCTAGTCGGTAAAATGTTAGCAAATGCTGTGAGATCGTTTATAAAAATTAGATATCAAGCAAGCATTTCATTTTTAATAGTAAAACCTTCAAAAGGAAAATGTAGTTCACAAGACAGTTTGTATACGTGGTAAAATAGGGAGCAAAATAAACGACTTCGCTCAAGTTAAAACGGCTCTTCTGCGAAAAGACAATTTTTGATAAATGCCACTTTTCATACACTCGTACAGCGACGTCCTGGGGATAGATGGACCGAGTTGGAGCCCCTATCACCGCATCAACACACTTGTTTAAGGTACAGCGAACATTCGTATTCCGCAAATTTTAAAACATGTTCGAGATTCGTAGCTGGATTATCTTAGCTTTCTTCGTATTTTGAATTCGTTATTTCCAAACTTATTTTGTTACTTGCTTTCTCAACTATATGCTTCCCTCGTATAATTTGTACTTTAATATTCATAAAATGGTTGGAAGAGACAACATTAAAAATTTCCATTCGTAACGTATTTGTATAATTTTTGGTAATGGAGAATGCATTCATTGTCTGGTTTAATTATTACTATATACAATTCAGCACTTAAACTATTTTAGTTACTTAAGAGTTTCTTAAAATATCAATGTTGGCTGGTTTTACTTGTAATGCAAATTTAACACATTTGACGTTGTTAGTGAGATTACATAGAGAGTTAGGTATATTTGATATTTCAAAGATTCGTGAACCAATTACCATTTGAAGCGAAAAAATGATTCTTTGCACATCTAGATATTGCATTTGATTGTTAGAATGTAATACTTTATTTTTTATTAATGGAAAACTTTGTCATATTGTATTATTAACTGGTGCGGAGTGTCAATAGGCAGCTGTTGAACCTCCTTTAATAAAAGCTCCCTTGCAACATTTCAGTTCTTGCAACAGTTTCCATTTAAGAGATAACACGTTGAATTTCTTTACGCCCTGAATTGTGCTTCATTGAAAACACCAACTTCCTAGAGGGTGCTGAAAAATCGCTTCCTATCCTCAGGAAGAAACGAAGAGTATAGTTAAAGTTGTGTTGTAAAGTCACTTGAGGGACGAATCCATAGGGAGGGGCTAAGGCATAAAATGTTTTAAAACAAACAATTAAATTAACTATTTAACATATATATTAATGATATTTTATTAATATATAATTTAACTTAATTAAATGTTCAGTTTTTGTATCAATTTACGAATAAATTACGGATATCAAAACTTAGTAATCTTAAAAAAATTTATCTTAATTTGTACTTGAACTGTTTTTGTTGTTTTTCGAAGAACATGCCCAGAAAAGTTAAAAATTATGGAAGACATTGCAATTTCGAGTTGCAAATACTCTTTCTTGGGAACAATCCTTCTGCAGTGGCGTTTGATGCTGTGAATGATTCACGCCAGAGGCCGTGAGAGCGACGCCGCCTTTGGTTCCTTTGCTCTTCGAAGTGAGTGACTTCCCGGGTCCTTCTCTCTCTCTCGAGAAATTCCGGAAGGGCGCTCATCGGGTTTCAAGTGTTCGACCCAAGAGCCCTTGCGCGGAGCCCTTCGCTTCGCGGCACCGTCACGTGGTACACGGTGGAGAGGGGGGCCCTTCTGCTTTGCCCTGCGTGTGGTGTGTCGGCAAGCGGAAGAATTCGAAAAAGCAGGAAACAAATTTCACGGTCAGGCGAAGTGTTTCAAAGCTACGACGTGGAGAGAGGCGTTGCGAGTCTGAGGGGTGAGGGAGCTACAGGCGACGTCTCTCGTCAGGTGCTTAGGCGAGTTTTGTTAAAACGAACGTCAGAGAGTTCTGGACGCCATCAGTAACATTTTTGTAAGACCCTTGAAGACATTTTTATCATTGTTTATTGTATTATTTTTTATTAATTTCGAGGAATTTGAAACCTTTTTCGAATAAAATTGTTCACTTTAGAAAGACGTAAGTTAATTTAGGAAATTAGTGTTAACGATTACGGCATTTCTGTAGAAAAATATTTACGAAGTATTCGGTTTTCACACCTATGGTTCGTGTTTCTAGGGATTAATTTACAATAGAATATTGTTGTATATAGTGTATATTCCCGTATCACAAAACGCGATTAACTTCGATGAAGTTGACACCCACGAAGATCAAATGTAATAGCTATTCGGTCATCAAACCACACTTATAAAATCTTCACATCCACTATAGGTTCTACTTGAGAATTCAGTTTGAACTGCGATTTTTCGTGTTTCTTACGGGAAAAGAGGTGCTAACAAGTTTTATATTTGTCATTATGTCTTCCATGTTGAACACGGTTTTCAAACGCGTAACAGTCGACGGTTATTGAAATCAGTTGAAAGATGACGCGGAGCAAACACGTTATCCAAATGTTTAGGAAAGGGATCTCACGAGCTGATTGCTGTTTGATGCAGGCACCAGTTGGTTGTTTTTCCTCTTACAGCTTTCGTCGTGTTTTTGTCAGGAAATATGATCAGCTTCTGAAGACTTATACTTCTGGTTATGTACCTGTTTTCCTGACTTTCTAGACTCGAACAACACGCGAAGCCGATTAAGCTTTGGTTGTAAGCCACTGCATTAAGCCATGTGTAACCTTGCTACTTGTCGGATTTGTTCAGGTTTTTGTTTTTTGTTTTTCTTCCTTATTACGTATTGAATGACGCGTGGAATGCATGGGAGTGTAAAACCCTCTGCTCATTCCATTAGTTTCAAATTACGCTTTAACATTCTAAATTCCACTGGGGAAATTTTGATGGTGATTATTCTCCTATTCTGACATTTTCTTCGATGTTAATGAATGTATATGCTTTTGAAACTTACATCCAAAGAATTTTCAAAATTTACAGAAACTATTTTGTTAGTGTGCAATCATAGTATCTTGTGAATACTGACTATTGTAGACTATCGTAGTCATTAAATGCCCGTTTGTTTGATATAAGAATTTCTTATTTCTTACATTCATGTTTATTCATTACATGAAGAAGAAAAAAGTGAGGATGGTTATGTATGATTGTCTCCAAGAAGCCATCATATTTGACATCTTTTATGGGAAATAAATAAAATGTCACCATTGATCTTTTCTTAGAGAAGATAATGCAATCCTCATTGCAGGTAATGAAGAAACGGACGGTGTCAAGACATTTTCAGATGAGAAACTATACTTTTTCCTAGAAAAAATTGTCCTCCCCCCCCCCGTGAAATCTGGGGGAGGACTGTGAGCGCGATTGTTTTTTCATGTTATTTGTTTGGAAGTTTTTAAGGGCTACTTCGACCCGAGAAGCTAGGATTCTCGTAATCCGAAGCGATCCGGATACAAGTCAGCATCAGAGTTGGAATAAGGCCCCAAGAGTCTCGGTCGACTGTATGGCCTCAATGGGAAAGAAAGAAATTTAAAGCTCCCGGAAAACAAGAAAGTGATATTTTTAATCGCATTACTTGATCCAGCACATTCCATATTTAGTAGCCTCAAAGGATGTGAACGAGACATGGGAATAAGGTATGAAAATGCAAAAATGTGTTGATGAAATTATTAAAGTTATAAAAGTTAGTAAAGAAGCTTGTCTTATCTTTTCTGAAATTATTGTAGACATTGCAATAAGATCGTTGGATTGTATCGTTTTTTAGTATTTGCACAGTGTAAAACGATATTATGCAAATTAGAAGCAACCATGGACCCTGTACAATTCCCTTATTTACCCCCATAATTGTGGTGAAGTATCGTTTTGCGATATAGGTATATCGTTTCTGTAGAGTTCGTACATGTTCACATACTCAAAAGTAGGTTCATGTCGTATACGATAGATGTAGTGCTTCATGCTGTTGAGTTCTCTATTAACGCTATCGTAGTTATTTTTTCTTATTTTTCTTGGGTTTTTAAAATTTTCGTTACTGGAGGCCATGGCACTCGTAGTCCAGTGTCGTGCAGTGTCGGCGTCTCGCAGAGGCACAAAGGAGCAGAGAGGTCAAGCGGTGGACACGTCGATGCGTAAAACGTTTCCCGCAGCGACGCGACGCGACGCGACCTTCGCGCGACCAAGCGGCGAGTGCGCGTTGCGGCGCCCACACTCATTCTCCCCTCCCCCTCCCCCTCCTGCGGTGGCGACGGCGGCTGCTGCTGCTGCACGGGCGGAGGGGAGCGGGCGCGCGCGACAGCCACGCGCAGCCGCGACACTGCGATCCTCGGCCTCGGACATGAGGCTCCGCGCCCCGCCCACCGATCGTCCCCGCCTCACGCCGCAACGGAGCCTCCGATGAAAACAGCTGTGTGTTTGGCCATTTGCAGACACAGAGGGGGTGGGGGTGGGGGCTGACCCCCTGCAAATTTTGAAAGGACTCCCAGAGTCTTACGTAATAGAACATTTTCGAAAATATGTGAACTCTCCGATAAAAATGACGAGTAGAACGCTAGAACATATAAATAATTTTGAAACTTTACAGTGAAGATATGTGCAAAGGTACATTAGTCTACCGATATTTTTCTACCGTAACTACGAGTATTATTGAATAGGGGTGTACGTTTTAAAAAAATCGGTTACTTAATAAATTACTAAATAAAAGTCAACCCTTAGTGTGCTGTAGTCATTATGTGCTTGTCTCGCTTTTTTTCAATTTTAAAATTGTAAGATTATTTATAAATTATTAGTTTTTAAAGGAAATAGCTTATAAAGGCCCGAAATTGCAAAATGATTGCATATTTTGAAGGCTAAAATGTGAAAAAGCTTTCGAATCTATCCTTAAAAGGAGGCCAATTTTGACTTTTAACACCTCGTTGAAACCCCATAGTTTGCACTACCGAATAAAAATTGGGAAACTTTTCTGAATGCGTTGAATATGGAACGTTTTGCAATAGGGCAAACATGTCTTTTCGAAATTTTTGCGAAAATATGTTTTTGGAGTACGGATTGTTTTTTCCTTCCCAAATCGACGATCTGTTCGGCTCGCCGTCTTCGAAGCACCTTACCTGTTCCGTCCGCTAGAAACTCCCCACGAGTTATCATCCTGCTATCATTCTGAGTTTGATTGTCTCTTTTATTTATTAGGGGAGTAGTAATTTACATTAAGCTTACGTTATAAAATGTTAATATTCCAGAACGGGCTGCCGTGTTTACACGAACACCGAAAAGTCCGACGAGAGATACAATGAAGGCCGTAAATCGGATTGTGGGCTGGTGGTGTTCATTGAGTCAGGGAACTGAGCGAAGGAGTCACAGAAATAGGGAAGAGAAGAAAAGAGGTAAATGAAAAAATGGAAAAGGATACATATTTGAATGAAAGAAGCAAGAGAGTAGAGAGAGAAGATGAAAATGAGAAGAGTGAAGGTAGAGAACAGAGGAGAGAAAGAAGAGAGAAGGAAGTGGAGTTAAGTTTAAGTCCGAGAAAAGGAAGAGAAATGGTGAAAGGACCCGTATCAAATTAGAACCGTCATCTAAGAAGAATAGATGTGATCGTGCGTATTCACCCGTATATACAGTAGGGATCTGACGAAAAAAGACAGTCTGACACACTGACAAAGACTGACACACTGACAAAGTAAACAAGATACAAGAATATCCAAAAAACGAGAAACAATATCCAAAAAGCGTTGGCATGTACCCTGAGACATAAGTGACCGGAAATCGTAAGATCAGTTTGCAAATATTTGAGAACATCGGTCTAAAACTTTTATGAAAATAACATCAGTTCCCAAGAACACGAGTCCAAAATGTAAATAATAATGTATGTCTTAGAGGTAATTACATTGAGTAACCCATTCTATATCTTTACATTATAATTTGGTTAAGAAGTAGTAGCTGAATATCATTAGCGTAACACGGAAGCTTTCGAGGAATTCGTCTCTACAACAGGTAGGTGGATATTTCCTGTTCGGTTTCTTAAAATCGACTCGCATCACTGCCCGTATCGTCCAGCGCCGGCCTGAAATACGCTTCTCGAAACCATTAAGGGAACGAATGTGCGTGTCCAGGCCCAACAAGGCGGGAAATATGGACGTCATAAGCGGCGCGGCGCTCAGAAGGAGCGTCCTTAGCCTCTGGGCGGCGGGCGAGACGAGCGTGAAAGAAGACGCGAGGCGGCTCGCGTCGTATTATTAGTTGGCTGTACGCTGCTGCTGCGGCGGCGGCGGCGGAATAGGGTTTCAACGAAGCGACGCGCCAGTTGACATTTTGAGCCCGGCCTCAGCATCACGTTCCCGCACGTCTCTGCAGCGCCTCCGGGAAATCGCCTGCCGCGCCGCTCCCGCTCCCGCCCCCGCCCCCGCCCCGCGCTCACGGTGCCCTCCCGCGCGCCGTTTCAAAACACCGATGATGATAATAAACACCGATGATATCTATAAATGATAAAATACTTGGGCAAATATAGGATATTTCTTGATATATTTTTTAAACCAGACAGAAAGTCAATGAAGACCTACAATGTACTTCACTAAGGTGCATATTTACTTCAATTATTTCTACCGAGAAGTAAGCTAGGTAATGCTACGTTTGCACAAAAATATGTTTTCATACCAAGCATGCTTCTTCTGAACTGTATCAATAAAGCTTTATCCAGGAAGTGAAAATATGGTTAAATTGAATTGCATATTAAAGAGATTATTTCAGAATTTTTACGTCATAAATGCATATTTCATAATTTTTAGGTCTGAAATGCATATTTTAAAATGAATATTTCAAATTTTTTAGGGCATAAAAATCTCCTTATTGATACTACTCTCCCGAAAACCATTCGGACACACGTGGCTCAGGGGGTCAACTGATATCACAACACTCGTTCTGTGTAATACTGGAATCGCATTTCAAAAATTCAAAAAAATATAAGTATTCAGTTTACTGAGGGCATTTTAAATAAAACGAAAACTATAAATCGCTCGCTTCAATTACATCAATATATGCACACCATCAAATTTCGCCCGTATTCGTGCAACTCACTCGCTAACCAATCAGAATTGTCTTGTGCTGAATGAATGTGGAGTGTGCTTATACGCATCTCGACTGGGGAGATGCCCTGCTGACGGGAGATACCTGGGTGGAGAATATCCCCGCAAGCCGACGTAAGTCGGCGCCGGATCTCACTAGCGAGCAAGGGAAGATCACAGACACCTCCCGCGATAAAAATGCACTACACTAACGGGACTAATGCCCTTAACAGTTGACGTGCCAGGAATCACTAATCGGTCAAAAAAACAACAGAAAACCATCGTTTTTAAAGGTGGTTAAGTAACCTCTAACATTTACATTTGCGCAGAGGAGAATTCAATTTGACACGTTTATTAATGTGTAAATAATTGGGCTCGGGCTTTTAGGTAAATACATATTTTTTCTCGTTTAATCTTGACCTTGAAAGTAAAGTGGAAATTCAAGTAGCTTCCATATACCATATTGCATCCACCATTCTATAGCTTACATATACCAAATTGCATCTCAACTAAAAATAAATATTTTGATTAAGTTGCATAAAATTCAATATTTTCGTCGGATCAAATATTAGTTAAGATCTGACAAAACAAACAAAAAATAATAACGATGAACAGTCTAGCGTAGAAGAGAGAAGGGGAAAGCCTTATGCATACCCCACAAGCATTAGCAGCTTCTACGTGTGCGAAATACTGGGAACGCGTAGAAAATACTAGGGCATCGGAGTCACCTCTCGGAGAGAGAATCTGCTTGGTGGAGGTAGCATAAATACAGTTCTCTTTGTTCAAGTATGCACGCACCCACCCACATATATCAATGTTTTTATAGGAACATCGACGTCGCATCCTCAGCCCCCGCTCCACCCCGCTCTGCACCGCTCCGCCTTGCTCTGCCCCACTCTGCCCCACTCTGGCTGGCGCCCGCCGCGGTCCACGCTTTCTCCCCCACCCGCTCTTCCAACCGCCTCGGGGGTCGCTGGCCCCATATCCGCCTGCGCCCTCTACGCTCCGTCACGCAAAGTTGTGTTGCCGGACGTGCTCGTGGATGCTGACTTAAGAGAGTGGTCCTTCATAGGGAAGGAACTTAGGCCGCCGCCGTAAAACCGTTCCGACCAAACAACGCAAATGACCATTTTCTGTATGACAGCGGTATGCCCTTATTGATGATCAATTATACAATTCATAAATGATTACAATTCGCTGCTGAGAGCTTTGATTGATTGTTTCCTTCAAGTGTCGGTCACTGATTTTAATCGGATCTTAAACATTCAAGGAGTAGATAACGGTGGAACCAGAAGTGCCGGCAGAGAAGACAGCAGCGATGACGAATGGAGTGAATGCCAAACAGCATTGCCTAAATGTGGCGTTGCTTTCGTAGGGATTGTTGTCGTTAAATGCAACTCATTTATGGTATAAAGTTTCGTGCTAAAACGATTGTTGTTGTGGAACTTAATAGCGTTATTCTCCTCGTGCGCAAAGCTTGCTTTTCCTGAACTGTCGTTGGAGATGAACAGGCGACTGCACTCGTACTGCTGACATTGCCGCAATTTTAAGATCGATCTTATTTTATCATATCAATCTTTCATGTATTTCTTTTTCTGTTTTTTTCTCTCTTCCATTTCTCTGTTTCATCTCCCTTTTTTCATCGTCATTTCTTTTAGCAGTCTCCCTCGCCACCCTCTCGTCTACATTTTCGTTTCTTTTATTTTCTCTTATACATTTATTCTTCTTTTCTACTTTCATTAAATATTCATCACACGCGGAGCTGCCTGAAAAATGTGGTGGCTGTGCGCGTTCCACGCCTCCTCTACTAGCCTGCTTGCGCGGCTCGTCTTTGAGGACTGCTTCATCACTGTCTCCTCGTCTCTCCTTACGCGCCTAACGACCGGCTACTGACTGACAGAGTCAGCGGTTGGTAGGAATCAGCGGATAGCGACCATTGTCGGACACTGACACGTCCATCACCGTCACTGCCTCCATCTCCGACGCTGGCACTGTCCTCGCCACCACTGCCTCCACGAAGACGCATCACTCCCGCCGTCGCCTTCTCAGAAGGCCCGCCCGCCCGCGGGCGTCGTCGCGCGACCTGCCGCGTCGCGTCGGCCTCGTTAGCTCGCGCGTGCAGGGGAGACCCTGGGTTCGGGTTCGCGAGACACCGATACCGCCGCCGCCGCGGGCGGGCAGCACGTCGAGGCGAGGCGAGGCGACGCCTCTGAGGAGGCGGCGGAGACAGCCCGACGGCGACGGCGGGAGCGACGGAGCTGGGGCTTCGTGAAGGCGATGGTGGCGGGAACAGTGTCGGTGGCCGGGATGGATCGGCATGGTGGTGGTGACGGTGGCCGTGTCGGAAACACCTCAGTTTCCGACAGTAGTGGCGGACAGTAGCCGGTCGGAATGTGAGTAGGCTGCGAAGCGTGTGTAAGGGCAGAGGAAGGAGAAGGAAGAAGAAGGAAGAAAGACGCACGATCTGTTGGGGTATTACTCCGGCCTTCATCTGGTAGCGATCGGAGAAAACATGGAAAGCTACCGATCAGAGCAGACGCCCGCTAGAATTCTCCACTAGAAAGAGAGCCCAATTACGAACACCTATGGAGCATGTGTGGAAAGTCCGCCCACGTCGGGACCTCCGGGACTCCGCCGCAGCAGAGGCAGCACTGAGCCATCGCTTCCGCTTTTCGTGGATATGGGTGGAGATCGGCTGTTACTGTGGTGATGGGATTTTGCATAGGAACGTCGATGCCGTGATGGTGGAAACCGCGGGAAATGGATTGAATTGGTAATTGGTAATCGGAGTGGGATGCCATATAATTAAATTGGCGATGGAGGATTATATTGTAGCGTAAAAATGTGATTCTATCGATACGCTTTCCAATGCAAACGATGACCGTAGGAACAGCTTTAAACATTTGTTGTTTCCGTTCGATGACAGGTGGATTTCGTGGCGTCGAGAGTCGCTTCGAAGATGACCGCCGCAACCGTGGCGAGTGTAGGTGAGGCTGGCGATGGACCTGGCCCCGGCAACCTCGTCGCGGGCGGCGGCTGGAGGGAGGGGCTGCGTCGCAGGCGGAGGGCCGCGCGCTCGGGTTGCGTAACGCCCGCCCGTTTCGGTGAACCTTTCTTAATTGATAGCGCGACGCGGGGCTTAGGTTTCCTACTTTACGCTTTACCAGGCGAAGAAGCTGCGTGTTTACGAGGCAAGAACACAAGGAATTAATTAGTCTTGATTGTCTATAACAAAGTAATTTGTTGGGAGAGGCGATGGAGATGACGTGTGCTGTACATTTTTAATGAATGATAAAAGGAATAAGGATAACGAAGAATCGAATATTCAGGTACATTATTTTTTCTTTTTGAACAGTAAATATGTGTTATTTAGATAAAAATCGAATATTCATACTGGGGGTCGAAAAAAACATTTTGCACTCATTCACATTTTGCATAAAATGCAGATATGTGAAAATATTATGAAAATACCGCCATTGATGCTGGTGTTTTTGAAACTTTATCAAGTTAATATCTTCCTGCCGCCCGCAAACGCGCTCTGACATACGGCGTCTCTACTTCCTCGTTTGCTTCGTATCCGGAGAGCCCCATATCCCGTGGAGCAAGGTGTTGGCCCATCGCGCAGGCCATTGGGGTCACGAGGGCAACGCGCTGAGGGTCCCATGCCTCCAGACCCTCCTGGCTAATTCATTTGCTCGCTGCGGTAACAGGGAGGGCTATTCAGCGTTGGCTGGCGTCCTGTCGTACGATAACAGTTTGCTGGCGCACTTGTTAACGACGCTGTCCGCTGTTCCCACCGCTTCGAGGCGTTCCAGTCATTTTGCCGTCGTGCCCTCATTTTTCTAGTTTTGGAAGTAATCGATACACCTGATGAGAGCCATTACTATCGATTCACGTCTTGAATCACACGATACTCGATTTATGCTGCTATTTTCATGCTCTGTAAATAGCAGTATAACCTCTGTATCTTTCGATGCCAACGGAATATCTCCCCTGAAAATAGCATTTATTTTTTCTTGAGATTCAGTGGAAAGGTATATTACACATTTTGGGTGATAATATTAATATGTTTTAATAGTTTACGAAAATTATCATGGCTCACAAGACGTAAAAAGTGGTCCCTTATGCCATTCAAGAACAATATGCAATTCTAATTCGTAAAATGCTGCATCTAAATGTAGTCGTAACATGACATTATTGGTTTGAACCACCATTGGAATTTATGTAAAAAAGATGAAGATGATGCTGGTAGTATCAAGGTCCTGGGTAGCAAAAAAGAGTAAATGTCAAGGGAAACCACTTCTATTTCTGTTACTTAGTTTCTGGTTTGTTGAAGCTCTTTGAAACAGCAGAAGGGTAAGCAAATGTTATTCACAACTCGGAAAGCGCTATTCACCAACAGTATGAGTCATATTTACCAAACATGCCTCCTTCGGAGACTTATTTTTCGCTAACCTAACAGGCCATACGAGGCAATGTTTGTGTAAGCGAGTTCACACTGCTCCTTAGCGTACTATCCTCATTTAAGCGAGGTCAGTTCGTGGGTGGGTTTCAGGTGGCGGGGTGACGCAGACGTTAAGTAGGAAGAGGCGTACTACTACTACATTCGCAGGTTGAATTCGCCAAGAGGATCAATCCGTTTCTACGTTTAGAATTTTGAAGACATATCAATTATAGAACTAACCTGGAAGTTATCTTACTTTATCTTTCAATTTCGTTAATCGTTTCTAAAAAACTAGCAGTATGTGAGATTATACAAGAAAGAGTATTTAATTTTGCAGTAATGTAAACAGCTGCCTTAAAAATTGATAAACCTCGGTACAGCATTATATGTAGAATTTCCTGTTTCCAAGTAAAAACTACGTGAAACAAAACTTACACTCTAATGATAAAATAATGTTAATTGAAAAAACTAAATACTTTAATACATGGGTTAAATTTTTGTCATACAAGAGCTTTTTACCTTCAATATTTTATTCTCATTAGCTTGTTTCTTTGTTTTCTTCGTTCTTGTGTGATGTCGTTTCAACGTGTCTCCGTTTTTGCTGATTTCTGTATCTGGACCGATACCAAATAATTATTGCGAAAATTCGTTGACGATCCTGCAATAAAATAGTATTTGCACAAATCTCAGAATGACATCACGCACACACAAATCACTGGACCCATTTCGTCGTCAGTGAGTCGAAAATGTTTTCATTCATGAAACCGAAGAGACGCATGGACCAGTGCCCAGGCGTACGGTTGTGTGGGCAGGTTGGCAGTTTTCGCTCTTCCCTTCTCCGCCACCCGCCCGTCCCCACGATTGCATCGGGCGTCGTGGCAGCCCGCGCGGCCCCGCGAAATGTCGGCCACAGGTGTCCTGGAGGACGCGGGCCCCGTCCGCACGAGCTACGCGCCGCCTCCTTCTCTCCTTCTCCACAGCCACACTCACCACCATCTCCACCTCCACAACCTCCACCACCTCCATCAACACCACCACCACCACCATCTCAACCAACAACAACAACAACAACAACAACAACAACAACAAGGCCACGACCACCATCACCTGTACCATCAAAATGATCCCCTCCGCTACCACCACCGGCCCTGCCGCCGCCGCCGCCCGCTGCGACTTCCTCCGCCTCCGCCTCCGCGCGCGCCTATTAATACGCGATGCACAGTAAAGATAGCCGCGCGATGGTGGGCGGAGGCGCGCGCGAAAGGAACAAGCGGCGGTGACGGCGTGACGGTGGCCGTGGCGGCGGCGGCGGCGGCAGAGTGGCGACGGTGGGGTGGCGAAGAGGGTGAGGATGATCGAGGCGGATCCACGGACGATATATTTATATAGGTGGGGACCTAAAAAAACTCTCAGCAGCTAAGCTTCCGTTATTGCTGCGTTAACGTAGAGAAAACATTCCCTAAACATTCGAATAAGTCTTAATGTAAAGACGAGGCTTGAGATTTTGTTCTAAGGATGTGAAGCGTCAGAATTTGCTTCTGATGGCCCTCTGATGCGTCAGCTGTGGCATTGACGGTGGCAGTAGCAATACACTTGGTGGAGGTAGCGGCGATGACCGGGACGGAGATGCTAGCGTTGATGTTCGCACGCACTTAATCGAGACCGTTCACGACGGATGCATATGACAATATGCACGTGACACGATATGACACAAGGTAGCGAGAATATTCAATTTGTTTCGTTTTTGAAATAAACTTCAGGTAGAACTCGATATAGGTTTCGGATCTGCGCCAAAAGCGTCTGAGACGACGCCTTATTTTAGCATTTTTTTTCCTTTCCTGGGCTTGACATTTAGTGATGTCGAGTTGTAATCTCTCCCAAGCCGTGGCGGTGGCCTTTTTTGTTCTTTTTCCATTGGCTGTCTCACCGCTAAAAAATAAAACGTGGTTGTGTCACGGTCATGACATTCACAGAATATTTGTATTTTTATACTTTCAGTAATTAACCAAAATTTAAAAAAAGGAAAACGCTGAGAAAATGAAACATATTCGTGGGTCCAGTGAAATATGTTTGAACTCATGAAGCTTGTAGAATGTATGGAAGACACTTACAAAATGTCGGCAGAAGCAAAATAGGATATTTGAGCATGCTCCTTATTGTGTTAATATTTCAGAATTATTTCATATTTTCAAGTGAAGCTTCGTATCTGTTTAAGCGACCCATCATATCCCGCAGATTGAGGACGATAACGGTACTAACATAGATCTGAGTGAAAACGGATTTTTTTTAAATTTATTTTCTTCCCGTTCGACTTTTGTCTTTCGGGGTTTTTAACGGGTACAATGTTACATATAATAATTTTACTTGGTCATCCTCAGGCAAATGCGGGTCTCGGAACAACCCTTCACTATTTTTAAATTTCTAATTTGGATATCTTCACTATAAGAAGTTTGCATTTGTGGTTTAGAGGAGGCGGGAGAGTGCTTGTGGGAAGAGGGCGGCCAATAATTTTATGAATTAGGGTGGGCGAAAGACATCTTTGGGGAATCTGGATCTAATGCGTGATGGATAATGTGCGTTTTGGCCGAGATTGAATATTGGAGTATTGGGGCATGCTGGGAGGAGAAAATAATATTTTTCAGAGGTTTGTGAGATGAATTCTGAGAGGAGAGGTATTTGGAGCTCTCGGTGGATTTGTGAATTCGAAATTAACCCGGGGGCTTTCAAGGTTTGTCTTAGATATTTATTTTGGATTAATTTATTTTGGATTTATTTATTTGGGATTATGATAACGGATGAGGGGGCTGGCGAACGCGTGCGGAGGGCGGAGGCGGGAGCGGGAGCCTCTTGCGGGTCTCACCGGCGCTGCGGGGCGGGCGGAGTGCGGAGCGGGGAAGGAGCCGCGCGCGCGGCCGACGCGGCGGCCGCGTGGGCGCCGCTTCCGCCGCCGCCGCGCCGCAGCTGCCCGCGGCACTCACCGCGCTCTCCTCTCCCCTGTCCTCTTCCCCTGCCCCCTTCCCTCGCCCCTCCCCCCTGCTTCCACCGCGCTCCTTTTTCTTGGGATGTGGAATCCTCCGCGTCTTACAACGAACGCTCACAGTGGACCTTGGGCGAAATTGAATGAACCATTTCTAAATTACGGCTTTTGAATGCGCGCGGCATGACAGCTTGCGTAAGGTGAATTGTCAGCTTGAATCATTGCTCAGCCTTGGTGCGTAATAGTATGTTGTAAAAACTACCGAGTGCGATTTGGAAGTGAATACGAGTTCGTATCTAAAAGAGACGCCCATATGAGGATCTTCAGGGAAAAACACTGACGCTACTTTTTGTTAGGATGGATGTTGTTTTAGCAAAGTCGACTTTTTATTTTAATTAAAGAGTCGTAAAAACGATAAGATAAAAACAGATACTCAATATTCGTACATTAACACATGCTGGGAATAGATTGAATGTCAAATTGTTTTAACATATTTGAAGAAGTCCAAATAAAACTAAATTTTCAATAATTTCCATTTTAACAATTGTTACACGTATTCTCTCTCACTTATTTAGATGGTAACATGCCTTGTTTATACAAGCGTTAGGAAATTTGAATTCTATTGTTTAATATTTTATGAGTAATGTAGTCTTGATTTGTTGATTCTTGTCGTCATTGGCGAGAATTTATCATATTGGCAGGCTAATCTGTTACATTGTGTTCACTGTTGAGTTCAGAAATATTCAAATAGCTGCCAATAGTGACCTTTGTGCTGTTTTCTCTGCCCCGTCTCCTCCCCTTCAGTCAGACGTTGCTATCATGAAGGAGTTTGTGACAACAAGTCAAGAACGTTGCTGATTCGGATAATCGCAAACACGATTTTCGAAACTTTACGCATTATTGTTATGTTATATTGGGAATTGACGTTTTTTTAAAAATCCAATTGATCTTGATATGAAAATATGAATTATATATCAACAAAAACAATATTCTCTAATACTTATAAGTATTGTCATGCAGTCCTTTGTTTTAGTGTACATGAAATATTTAAGAAACAAAACAATTTTTGAACATTTCTACATTATTTCATTAATTCAAATGGATACATAAAAGTTAACGTGGATAAAAACAGAAATTAGAATTAAATTTCCGAACATTTTGAAGAGAAAATGTATTCATGAAAATGAAATTATGTTTCAAAAGTTATAAAAATATTTTTTACAATATAAAAACAAAAATAGCTACAGTTCCGGAAAGTGATCCATTAAATTTTGAAATCAAACTAGCGTCTGTTAAAAGTTGTCAAGAGAACTTGAATTAAACATGTCTAATATTGCTGATTTTATAAATATTTGAGCTAATTTTTTTCATACAAGTTATCTTTACCTTGTTCTAAGCTTTTTAAACTTGACAAAATCAGTGATCACGTTTTCGGAGTTAAGGCAACATGTCCGAAGGAGATGTTCCGACTCCGTTAAACTGTTATACAGTGATCCTTTTTTACACTTTGATTCATTCCTCCATTTCATTCTGTTTAGAATTATTTTAACTGCTCAAATATAACGCTACCCATTTAGTATCACAGTTCTTCTGGACCAAGAGTGGTTGTTTTTGTTGAAAATATGAACTTCTTTGAGAAACAAATTTTGTTAAGCAAGCTGCAAAGAAATTTAAAAACTTCTAAAATTTCATTTCGGCATGATTTTTGCTTATGAACGTAAGGTCTCATATTCTGGACACGTTATGTTTTGAGCATTTGGTCGATTGTTCCTGCGCCGAGGGGGCAGATAAATTCCATGAGGGTCGTTCAAAAAGCCTACCGAATATCTTTCAGCCGACTATTGATATCAACTTTCAGCTTAGCTTTTCAAATGAATAAGGGTTTCACATCAGTGCACGTAGAATGTGCGACATGTGGCGAGAATAGGTACAGATAATGCTACTGTGTATACGTAATCTGCGTTATTTTATTTGAAGTTGTGAATTGAAGATGTCGTTTCCTCATGCGTTCTAATCTGCTCCACAAATGGAATAAGAAGGCCAGCTTTGAGGTCTTTACGACCTACATGAGCAGTGGGGAATGTCTTGTTCAAGTGTTTTTTTTTCTTTTTCTGGAAACTCCATCGCTTTGTGTAAGCAGTGAGTGCGTGTGGAAGCGTAAACCTCCTTTAGGGGCGTCTGACGAGCAGTCTTTGCTGCTTCCTGCACGATGCTGTAGTCAGCCACAGGTTACGCGACGTTCGCAAGAAAAAAGCGCAGAAAAAACTACACTTCCTAGAACCGCCTCCATCGCTCAGCTTAGGGAACTATTAGCTTTATCTAATTGTCGTCGTCTTCCGCTGTCGGCGTTGTAAGGCTCCGTACTCGCAGTCCCGCGAAGGCACCGCGAGGAACTTTTATGGGGGCAACGAAAGCGGATGATTCAACGTGGACAGCGGTTTGTCGCTGTTGTTGGCAAATTAGTCACTTTCATTTACAAATAAGTGCACGCATGTCAAGAATGCCGATAGCGTTTTGTCATGCAGAAGCGACGTTTTGTCTTTGCGACCCACTTTGAGGTTGTTTTGCGTCGATAACGTGTATCACAAACTCTGCTGCAAGCAGTTGTGTAATGTGTTTGCTTCGTCGTAAGCCGAGCCCACATTCGGAAGGGACTTTTTGTCCGAATTCAAAGCCGTTGAACACCAGTTGGGGTGAAAGGAATGCGGCATTCTCTACGCATCCTCTATGCACATGCCAGGTGAATGCTACCCAATTGCATTACAAGGAAAAACACCGCACAGTAATCCATTCAATTCACAGTATGCAGTATCTTTTCTTGAAATTTTATAAGTTCTGTACTCTTGTAGTTTTTTTAATTTTGCAAAACGAGGTGACAGAAGTTGAACGGTCGCTCTCGGTTTGTGGTCCGTTTTTGGGTACTACTACAAACGGAACTGGTGGGAGAGAACTGAAACAACGAACAAACCATTCGGTTTATAGAAATCTCATCCAGATGTTTCCACTAGCAATTTACGTGATGTGTAAAGTACGACTCTGATGTTGATAGAGACTTAGACATAAAGGTAATACACTAAGGAGGGATTACGGTTCCGTGCCTTTTATTAGAAAACATCGTCACAAAACCCTGTAAGTGTGCTATTGCTGGATATGGATTTACCGTTCAGTCCTGCATTAAAGAGATTTAAGGCGAAAAAAAAGAAATTTTAAAGATTATGCAGGATATGAGGGTAACACTAGGTGCGCATGCAACCTGCAACACACGCCATATCGTGCTTATCTCGGAAACGATGCTTCCCAGACCCTTAAACTGCGTTTTCGTGTCGGGACACAGGTTATGTGTCGTATGATGATATTTACCAAATGCAACCTGTTTTAGACATTCTATTACATTTTTTGGAAGATACTTCGTGTTATTGACTTCGTCGTAACGCGGTATGTCAGAAACGTTTGAAGTTGGATTCCGGCACGAAGCAATTTTTACTGTCTCGCCTTAAGAAGGTACTTTTTAAGAATAATTCAATTGAATTGATGACTTATTTTACGTGGCGAGACTGAGGAATCTTAAGTTAGAGATAAATTGCGGTATAAATAGTAATACGTAAGCATTACTAAGGGGGAGGAAGTATGAACCGTTTAGCACCACTAATTTGCGTTTGAAAGTATCCGAAGTGGAATGTTCACGCCTGTCGCGCGTTCTCGTTAAATAGAAAATGTAAGCATTTCTGCTTCTGGAGCGAATTTCGTCATCTTAATCCAATATTCGAATTCATGCAACTGAAGGCAGTGAGAGAAAAGCTCATGCGTTGCACCTGCGATCAGTCTTAGGGTTCGCCCTTCTTCTTTTTTTATATATATTTTTTTATTTAGCCAACTGCACATCACATTAAGGGCAAGAGCCTCCTGCTCGCGCAGGTTCTCATTAATCCTTTTTAATGAAGTGATGTGATGATGATGAAAGGTGAAGGGACGATCACAAGTACATGCGCGAGGCGGGATTCGAACCCGCTATCCTTCAATCCGACACTACTGCCTTAGCGACCTCTGCTTTCCGGATCCGAGGCTAAAGAGGGGAGGGGATTTGAAGCAACGTTAAGCCACATTACACAGAGGTGGGAATGTTAGCTTAGTGTTACGTAACATATTAAAACAATAAGATACTAACAAATTAAATACAAAATATAAATCAATTTAAGAAATGATGGTGTAATTGTGACAATAAGTGGAATGTTTTTCATTAATGACGTATTGATTGCATCCGTTAGATTACGAAAAAATATTCAAAATTGATCTCTAGTATATTCTACCCGAATCCTATTAAATGGGCAGAATAGTCTCTCACCCATGCATCATCCACTACGGTGGTTACCCGACTTGTCGGAAATTGTCTCGCTTATGCATCATTCTTTCACTCAAAATTTTTCTCCAATCGTATTGTTAGGTGCGGTCAGAATCACCAACTCTATCCAACTTTCATTATAAATTATAATATATAACACAAATAAAGTTACTACAAATGTTTTTTACTGTTACTTAATATATTTTACTTACTATAAATAGGGAGGGTTTTGTTACAAACGTTACGTAATTATTTAGGGGGCGTTGAGGCGCGCGTTACAAAGGGAGAAGGGTATTCAAAATATTCCAAATTTGGGTTACGTAATTTACGGACGGTTCTTTACCATTTGTTGGATGTAGCGGGGGGCCTTTTCTGGATGAAATGGACTTCCTCTTTCGACCTCCCGCAGCCTGAAGCGGCGCAGGCAGCCCTTCCTAATCGCGCGGCGGGGTGGGCCGGCGCGCGCGCGTATCGCGCCGAGACGAGGCGAAGCGTGACCCCGGGCGATATCGGCTGTCGCCGCTCGCCCTCCGCCGATGGCCCAGGAGGGGGCGCTCAAATGCACGGACATGGGCGAAACATGTTCACCCCAAGTGCAGGCAAGGAGAACGGACGATGGTTCGATGGGGATATTGAGTCGATCCGTTTTGTTTAAGACTTATCGTCGGGGCACAAGAAATGACACTCTCATCTCTAAATTGCTGTTCTGCTGGAGAACGTGTTTATACTGAGCAGAAACATTTACTTGGCGCTCAAAATCAAAGTTGTACTAGTTGTACCAACCGCCTTAGAGATATTTTCCGATAAAAATGTATTATTCTCTAATTATATTTCATTTAACTAAAAACGACGATTTTGAGGATATGTCATTTTTTTTAACATCGTCTGTATATCTCGACCTCTTTCTTTGATTCCATTTCACCTGCACTACGATGATTGGTTTATTTTTGTATTTTGTTGCATGATTATTCTTTTTCCGTCACTCTGATAACACACTATGTTAAACAAAATTAATTGTGAAGAAAATAGATGATTTATTATGCGACCTCAAAATATGCCGTCTTAGCAGTTACTGGAAATGTTTTTCCAAATTACACAAAATGGGCAATGGATTGCTTATTTTTCTAGCACGCCAAATATTCATATTTAATCTTGTTTCCTATCTATAATGAATACTCATTTTACCCTGTTGCACAATATTTTCCTCTTCGGTCATTGCCAATTGTACATCGTTACTCTCCTTTATGTCTTCAAACAGTAGCGGCTGCACTGTTTATCCTTACTACCGACTCGCCGTTATTGTTCTTTCAGCCAGGAGGAGGAGCTTTTGGCACGAATAAAGACATTTTTACTCTAAAATATTTATATATAATCATTTTGTTTGCAGTCCAGATTACTGCAGAGTTGTTATACTCGTAAAACGATTGAGAGGTCACTTCCGTACTTTGTACGAGCAAATCACTCACGTACTGCTGCAAAACAAGATTTAATCTTGTAAACTATTGGTGTTTCTATATGTGAGTCTTTTTTTCTAAAACGTCTTTTGACAGTATAGATCTTCAAGTCACGTATTATTTTAGTTTCCGTAAACATTACTGTGAAAAACAATTTTGTTGATTGCCTCAGGTGTTAGTCGATTAGAAACACAAATGCTCTCCTTTGATCCCTTTGCATGGTCTTCCGAAACTTAAGTATTGGCCGTTAAAGGTTTTATGCGTGTTCTCGATCGTTCGTGGCGCTTACATAATGAATAATTAGTTGACTGACTGAACCCGCTGACATGGCTCGGGGGTCGGGCGTGCACGGAGATATACTCGTACATTTACGTAAATAACTGAAGTGGATCTTTGACTCTCCGCGTTGGTACCGCGTCAGAAATTATGCTCGTCAGGATTGATAAATGAAAGTAAACAACCGCTTAATTGAATTAACTCAAAATGTGCACATCCATGTATATACGGACCATAAGCACAGTGTTCATGTGTGCTTTGTCAGATCATTTCATACACTCAGGAGGAGTATTGCGTTGAAAGCCATACGATTTAATTCATTATTCTGTCATTCCATTAAAATACGATGTGGACCATTTCATAACCGAATCGTATCGGTTATTAAGACCATGTCTAAATTTTATTCTGTGAGAAATAACAACGATAATGTACACATTGTTAGTACGAATTGGTATCTACAATATGTTCATAGCAATACACTTTGTAATTCTGCCTTATCAACATGCCCGTTTTGGAAACTGCCTTCTTTTGTGTATTCTTATGCCAAGGCTCTAAGTGAAATTTAAAATCGGAAAATGAAATAATTCCAGAACGGGACTGAATTTAGAATCACAACGATTTTTTAGTAAGCCCACGGTTCTCATATCATTTTCTTAGCATACTACCTTTGTATTTCTGTTGACGTGTTTTATTGTAGTACGAGTTTTTAGAACACATTCACATGCTTCCAATCGCTGCAAAATTCCCGATATTTTTATTCAAAGTTGTGTGGAAAAAATAAATGACAATGTTAATTGACATATTGATATTCTGCGAATACTTCATCAAAATACTTCGTTCACGCATGCAAAGTAATATAATTGGTTTTCGCTACATTTCCCTTTCATTATGTACTGACAAAATGCATAGATCATGGCAATACGAATTCACAGAAAACATTCTCATCATACATTCACTTACTGGCAATTAAATTTCTCTGTATGGTTACGAGCACCTGACAGACGTGTGGAAATACATTTACTGAGGTGTTTATTAACATGCACCATGGTCTCATCAAAACACTGACTGGTAATAGTTTGGCAATACTTTGTAATAAATGATACGATGACGAAAACGGCGGCGACGACGACGACGAGGACGACGGTGGTTGGTGGTGGGAAAATGAACGTTGGTGCAGTGGATTGACATAGGACATTTACGTTCTTAAATTTAATCTCCTTCGTATAATTTTCCTTAGTTTTGCCATAATTAATGTAATATTACGTAGATGACAGTGGTATTAGCTTGACATTTAAACCACAAATGCAAATGTTTCGGTGTTTTCGTGCAGATGCCAGCTTGATCTGGTGCATCACCATTGTATCGGCCGAATGCCTTCGTACACTGTTGCAGTGAATCTGGTGGAGAGACAACTGATTGAATAATCTGGTCGTTTTTCTGTCAACCACATCGTAGCCTTGACGCAACAACATTAATCTAGAAGTGGAATTCACTTTGTATTTGCCAGTGCCAAGCAGGAAAACTAACATGATTCAAAAAGTATAGAAGTAAATGTATTAGAACCCACTTGGCATTGGCTAAATGCAATAGTGTTCACTTAAAATTTAAATATATTAAAAACATGTTCTGTATATTTAACACGATATACAGGGTAATGAACCAAAACGGTGGACGATTATTATCATAATTTGCGATACGCAATCGTGTCTCCAACGCCACTCAAATGTTGAAATTTCTAAATTTGGACATCAGTTCTGCACGCCAGACAAAAGAACGGCTCCCTCTTATTTACAATATACCCAATCAGGTGTCGCGCATGGCGAGTTTATCAGTAGTTTGCATTTCAGTAATTTCAGAATATCATTTTTACTAGTCTTTTTTGTTTTGCTCTTAGGTTGGTTGAATTTTATACACTGCATTTGGCATTAGGCTTCCACGTTGGTAAGGACCATTTGTTTTATCGCGGTACAAAACATTCCGAAGCCCTCCGCCCGCTTTGCGGCGCGGCGCGGGGTTTCCGAAGGCAAAGCGTTCGGGGGCGGGCGGGCCGGCGGCGCGGTGGAATTTCAGAGCCAATCGACCGTGCTCGACACCCGCGCCCCGTGCCCCGCGCCCCGCGCCCCTGTTTGTCGCTCTCGTTGGCGGGCGGCCGCGCGACGTATTGTCTGCGGGTTAGCACCGGGGCGCCCAGTGGGTCAAAGCGCGCCAAACGCCTGAGCTCAGCTCGGATTCTGGGATTCCCAATCTAGCATCGCGGTCGTGCGATGGTTTAAAAAGCGTGTATAAATTGCGTTGAGATATGGTCGTAGGATTCAGCGATTTTTTTAAATATATTGATTGGAGTTGTTACAGATTGTTTCTTTTATCCTAGCTGTTTCCTTTTTGTACTAGTTATACACTTTTCCTATCAGATTTATTGTTGTTAGTATATCGTCATTTCATGAGCATTTCAATTATACTCGGAGTTCGAAATGTTATTTTATATCGGAATTAAAAGCTTAATCGTGGAAAAAAAACACGCATATATTTCCGAAAGTTATGCACGTTAAATTATTAGTTGTCGTTGTTTCCTGGAGGTGGAGTCGCACGCCACGTAAATGACTTGGAACCTGTGTGTTGTGAGGCTGCTCCGCGGTTGCTGCGCGCCGCACGTGCCTGAAGACATCCTGTGGGAAACTGCATATCTATGTACCTATATCGTTATTTTTGTACTTATAGATTTTGTAGTTTTGGAACTGGGAATGGCCTGACACACCAGGCCACGGCGAAATTATTTATTTTGTCTTATCATCAAGTTTAATATCCACTGAAAAAAGCATAATCTGGATATTGACCTGTTGAGCCTCTATATTTTCATTTGATTGCAATTATTGTAGACAAGCTAGAATGGCCGTAAAACTGTTCTCTGTTTTGTTGCAATAAAAAAACATTACTAATAACAAGTCATGGATAAGCATTAAAAAGGAACAGAAAATAATATAATTATTATAGTAACCATAGAAATGTATATAATTATTATTATTACCATTATAATGATTTATAATAGTAAATACGTAATAATATAATTATTATAGTAACCAAGAAATTGAATTGGAAGTATTCACGTAATATTTCGGAAGTGTTACCCACCTCACTTTGGCGCTGAGTACAATATGCATATGTTTCAAATAAAAGAGTCGCCTGTTTCATCGAATGCGCAGTGACTAACGGAGCCCAAAGAAGAAATAAGAGTTTGTCGGGAAGCGGGTCGGCGAAGGCGTGTGCTGTGGAGGCGACGCGCGGCCGGTGGTTGCCGCGTTCCGCGCCGCTGCGGGCGGACGTCGCCTGGCGCGGCGCTGGGCCGGGCCGGGGCGCGCCGGGCCGTGTGCCGCGGGGCGGCCAGGCGCGAGGGCACTGGGCGCCTCCGCCTCCGCCGCTGCGAGCGGAATGCAATTACGGCTCGTCATTAGCGCCGCCCCCTGGCAGCTGGCGCAGCGCCCCGGCTGCGGGCCCTTCGCGCCCTCCGCCGCCCTCCGCCGCCCTCCGCCGCGGCCCGGTCCCTAATAGTCTCCCAGAATGTTTGCTTCCACGAGGTCCTCCCGCCGGCGTTCGATGGAGGAGCAGCTCCGAGACGTGCGTGTCACTCTCGCTAGTCGCATGAGTTGGCGCCTCGCGGGGGCGGGGTTGGGAATATCGAAGAACAAACCCGCCGCGTTTAGCTCAGAGCCAGCGTTACCGCCATCTCTGCAGCGACTCTGCCCTGGAGGTCCTAGGGAGCGAGCTAGACGGCGGCGAATTTGCGACGCAAGCGAAATAGCTACGTCGAAATCCGCCGCTGTCTGGAGAACATTTGTTACTGACGGCTGCTTTGGTCGGTAGTTCTCCGTGATTTCTTCGATCAGTTTCAGGCAAATACTGTAGCAATATATGGGCTACGGACCTCGCGAGATCTGTGCTTCCTCTATCCTTAACTTACGTACGCGTACACCCTATCCTCACCCCTCACCTTCACACTCTTCCACCTACACTCACTATACTATCAGAGATGTTGGGAGCATAAAGCCTGGACCCGGTTGCGGCGGTTCCCCGCTGGTGAAAGATACCTGGGTGAGAAATATCCCGCAATCGATATGTAGGTCAGCGCTGGATATCGACATCCAGCTGGAGAAAGACACCGCTTCCTCCCGTTATAAAATATGCTGTACACTTACGAGAGTAATGGCCATAGCGATTGCCGCGCTGAGAAACAAAATGACCAGTCAACCAATCAGTCTTCAAATAGTTTGTATTGGGATATCCTAGGTAGTTCAGATACTATTAAGGGGTTATTTTGCTCTAAAAATTACCTCTACAAGTCCCTTTCACGAATTACTAGTTTTGGGCAGAAAAAAGTCAAATGTACCATGAATTGCTATCTCTGTTTAATGGATGCTGCGAGGCAATATAACCCCGATTATTCGGTATACATTTAATATTGTTATGTGTAAATTTTGTGTAGAAACCAGTGCAGAGATATGATTTCCAATGTTCTCGTATTAGCATTTTTTAAATTTAAAAATATACTGCAATTCAACAAATGCTTCTCATTTTATTTCGCACTCACGAAATTACTGTCAAATTTGCACGTTGTAAATATCACAGACGTAATACTCAGTGAAATTGTTACACGAAATAGAATTGCTTCTTAAAACCTGGCCTGTGATATGTTTGCCATCGAATTGAAAACTGTTCCAAACTATCACATCTCAAGAATACCATTGCTCAAGAAGAATGCGTTGGTGAACACATCCGCCAGGGAGCAAGTGGGGAAAACACGAGTGTTATTACAATTAGAGGTGATTAAATATCAGTAGAAATAATCATTGGTTATTAATTCTGTAAACATTAACACTTTTCGTGATATATAATTCTAGTTTCAGATAAGTTATTCTGCAAAATTATAATAAACTATTATTATTACATGAACCTACTTCCTTTTGGTTAATTAGAAGTAAGATAATGTCCCGCAGAAAGAAGCAAGGAGACCAAAAGCATTTAAAACGATTTCTAACAAAGACATTTTGCACCTCCACCCCCCAATTTTCCGTCTGAAGATTAGTTTCACTTCGCAGTGTCTTCTTTAAGCATCGGGAACTGCGGCAGCTAGTGTGGGAAGATGCGTGTTGGGTCCTCGCGCCATGCTCCACCACGCCACCCCACCGCCTGTTCCACACCACACCACACCACGCCACGCCCTGTCACCCTCCCACCAACATACACGCTCCTCCCCGCCATGGCAAACCCCATAAAGCTACCCGTCCGGGCACGACCTTCCCCGCACCGTTTGCCACGCCAAGCAACCTACAACGCGAAACCACTCGCTCCCTCGCCCAACCCGGTCCTCCAAGCCTCGCCCTGCCCTGCCTCTCCTCTTTGCCCCGTGCCGTCATCCCTACCACGCCCCGCGCCGTCGTGCTGCCCTCCCCTCTCTTCACCGCGCCGCCCGCTTCACTCCGCCCAGCGCCGGACACCCATCGTAGGCGTCCGAGGCGCTCATTTACGTGGCGCTGCGCCCGAGGAGCCGGTTCCCGCATTCGCTGCGCCCCAGTAACAGCCGTTTAGGCATTCGAAGGCGCCCCATTACGCAATCGCCGGCGCATCGCGCCCCGTCCTGCCCTTACATCAGAATTCCGCTTCGCCCCCGGGGCAGAATGGAGATAAGCGTGTTTTCGAGTGATTTGGAAAGAGCTATCCTTCCGAAGATTAATGTGAAGGAAGTTTTTGAACGTCGGTCGTTGGAGATTGTATTTCCTAATGATATACTTATAATTTCCTTGAATTTAATTTTCATAGCAGTAGCTTAAGCGTCGTAGTGAATCCCAACCACTTAACTTGTTAGAACATTCGTTATTTGCTTTATAGGTGCTGTCTTCACTTCCTAACCTATGGCCCCTGATTGGAGTCAACCTTTGATCGTTATATTCATATCTACAATGTAATAGGTCGAATTTGTGAGGAACGTAGTAACGTTTCCTTTACTTTATTTAATGTTTCGGGTACGGTTATTTTAGAACAAATTCTTAGTTAATTTTAGGAAACTGTGATTATGTCAGACATTTTCACTGTTTTGTTTGAATCCTGAAAAGATCCCCTTCTATTCGCCAAACGTGTAATTAGCTGAATAAGAGTGTATTATACTGTTTCTTGTTAATTGTATGTGGGAAACGATGTAGGAGGTGGAATCGTAAAGGAAGATCAAGTAGTGAACAGACACCTGCCGCACTTATCCCGTCTTCTTCAGTCAGCGTTTCGTGTAAGTATTTCGAAAAGGCGGCGTCCGCCTCCGGGGGGAAAATAAGAGCTCGCCGGCCGCGGCGCGGCGCATCCTTCCGTGAAGGCGGCGGAGGAGAGCGCTTTGCGGCGCGCCGGGGGCTGGCTGCTGCTGAGCGAGCACGGCGCTGCACGCACACCGCGCCCTGGGGCCTCTTTAGCCTGTGCCCTGCGCCCTGCGCCCTTCGCCCTTCGCCCTTCGCCACGCGGTTGGTCCGCCGCCGTACACAACGCAGGGAGGCCGATCCTCTCCGGACGGCTTGGTTTTAGAAGCGGCGCCGCAACAAAATAAAATGGAATTAAAAAAAGGGCGCTGCTGCCAAACTTACAATGCCGACGTAAACCAGTCGAAATATTTTCTACGACGTGAATGTGTTATGACATTTAAAAATTGTGATGTTTTAAAAAGGAAAAGTTGTGACGCGGCCGTTGCATCTATCCAATCTCATCTCTCATTAGCTCGCAGCTAATCGTCCTTCACGGTTCGGGCACTATATCGCGACCATATCTCCGACGTCGCCCATCTGTGCGACTATTGGCTGTCGGCGTCGCGCTTCACCTTGACCCGCTGCCTCGGTCCTGTCGCTTCGCGTCACTAATTTGCTTCCTAAGCTCCCGCACACCTCGTTTGTCTTGTGCCACCTCCTCTCCGGACACGCCCCACCTCGCCTTCCCGTGACATTGCTCGCCTCGTTCCCTTGGGTTTGGTTCCGCCACGCCTTCCTCCGTCTCCCGTGCCGTCGGTGTGTACGTGTGTGTGAATCGCCTCTTCTCGTTTCCACTTTCTAACGAACCATCTCGTCACCTCGCCCCACTCGCTGCACGACTCTCACGTCGCTTACCGGGCCCCGCCCCGCCCATTCGCCACCGTCCCTCCCCTCGCCGCCG
>BOPP01000084.1:822433-841085 GCA_017312745.1 Gryllus bimaculatus | reverse complement strand
CGCGGCGGCGGCGGCGCCCGGACAGCCGGCGGCCGAGATGCCCTTGCTGATTGCGAGGGCAGCGCTGCGGCGCGCCCGCACGCGTGCTTCCGGCAGCGCTTCCTCCCGCGCAGCGCCCGCGCCCACCCCCTGCCCGGTCCCCGCCCCGCCCCCGCCCGGCCCCCGCCCGGCCCCCGCCCCGGCCCCCCGCCCGGCCCCCCGCCCGGCCCCCGCCCGGCCCCCGCCCGGCCCCCGCCCGGCCCCCGCCCGCGGCCCCGCCCCCCCCTCCCCACCGCCCGCGCCCCCGCCCGGCCCCCGCCCGGCCCCCGCCAGGCCTCGCCAGGCCCCCGCCAGGCCCCCGCCAGGCCCCCGTCCGGCCCCCGCCCCGCGCCCCCCGCCCGGCCCCGCCCGGGCCCCCGGCCCCGCGCCCCGCCCAGCCCCGCCGGCCCCCGCCCGCGCCCCCCGCCAGGGCCCGCCAGGGCCCTGCCAGGGCCCCGCCAGGCCCCGGCCAGGGCCCCCGCCAGCCCCCGCCCGGCCCCCGCCCCGCACCTCGCCGCCCCTGCGCGATCCAAGTGCGAATAAAGTGCGAGGTTGTGGTAACAAAAATAAGCTTTATTATAATTGAAATTACTATATCTATTCGCGCGGGCCATGTAAGCCCAACGTCATTTGCGTCCCCTAACGTGCTTAGCATTTAGTCAAAAATGTAATTATTTCCGGAAAGGGCTTATTTATTACAAAGGGAGTGTAACTCAGAAGGTTACTCTCACTTTCATAGAGCCATACCCGTCCATACATGAGTTAACAACTCTTGCACTTAAGATCTTGCTGAATGTTAATAAATTTTGACGGCCAATGGTCCACATTTAGATTATTTTATGTGTTATTCCACTAATAATCGAAGTAAATGTTAATTAAAGGGGATTAAAAATTAAGTTAAATATAAATTAATGTCATCACCCAGCTTACCTCTTTTGGATGCGTTTTACAGCCAGAAATAGGTTCTGCAGACGTAAAGAATACCTAGTTGTGACCTTGTTACTGCAAGTAACAAATGTATTAAACAATTGAATCACTAAAAATATTTGTCTACGACTTTAAAAAAAATAATAAATATAAAGTTATCTTTTCAAATAAGAAAGTTGATTAAAGCAAAAGTATAAAAGGGTCCAAAAAGTCCGAAAAACAATTGTTTGCGTATAACACCAGAGCCGGATTTTTAGGACTTAAAAACATTGCAATAAATGATCAATAAAATGCCTCTTAAAAGTGCCTTAAAAATGCCCATTAAAAACAATAAAAATGACTTTAAAAAAATGAAAACCACTTGAGCCACTCATGAACAACTCAAAGCTGTTACGGTATGTTGCTTAATCGAGGCTTCTTTCTTTATCTGTTTAAGTGAACTCAGGCTTGCTAACTTTTGGTTTGGCTCTGTTCTTTGAAAAGAAAAACCCTCTGCATTTTTTAAGTGCAAAATCTGCCTAATCGCCGAACTGACTTGGCGCCGATGGGCGCACAGAACCTTATATTAGATTGGCGTACAACGGGCCTGACATTGGAATATATACTAGCGAAGAAAATCGAATCGCCTACTCAGGAATTCTGTCGGTGAACCATTTGTTCACCTCGCAATTTTTTTCAGCACGTAACTATTAAAATATTAAAATCGATATCAACGAAAAAATGCATTAAAACGCTTAAAAGTAAAAAATTGAAGTCGTTAGTCGAAATTGACGAAAATGCGAAGAAATAACCATATTAAAAATGGTCATTTCGTTTTGTCATAACATAAAATGAAATTTCTATACCTAAAATTGCATTGTTGTAAAGTGAAAAGAAAAATCAATGATATTTAATTAAAATCCGCCTCCTACTATAACGCTCCTCTGACGTTGGCAGAACTATCTTGCCACACCCATCTCGTGTTTTACGTTTCGTTGCCGAGGCGTAACTTGGCTTCGCAAATAGAAACAGTGCGATTTTTATACTTTGATTGAGTAATGGAGCAGGGTTGTAAATGGCAATAATTATATTTCATTTGAAATGAGTATTTTTACTGCTGCCCCCTTACGCTTCTACCTTCACCCCCCTTTTCACCCCCCCCCCCCCACCCTCAATACCATCTGCGTTATGATGAGGTATTATCTTTGCCTCGTTACTAAACGATTTTGAGTAATTTAATGTTCTTCTGACCCTAACAGAGGAGGAACAAAACCATCAAAACAGTGTTCCAAAGTCACATGATAATTCGCCACTAACGTTCCCGGATGCACAAAATAAAGAAGACACCGAGTAATTTGCACGGAAGCTGCCAAAAGCTTTCTCTCGAATAGTTAACTCTAAAAGTTAAATTTCTGTTCTATTACATTATGTAGAGAAGAAACAAACCTACTCGATCAATTAGATTTCTATTAATTGACTTCAATTAGAAAAGGATTGTGGTGCAGAAAAGGTGACGCTGCACGAGTCTACATTCCTACCTTAAAATGTTTTTTGATTGTTCCCTAAACACACCTACCCCCAGGTCACCGTAGTAACAAGATTGAAAACCCTAACCAAGTCGCCCACGCTTGCGGCCCCCCCTCTTCTGCTCGGCGAGCGAACAAAAACCGAACTGAAAGCCAAGGAGGAAAGTTTTTGCCTGTTGTGTGCCGTCAGCTAACAAAAAACTAGTATTCACACGTGTATATTGAGCAAAATAACCAAAAAAGTCTCCAAAATGTAAAACAAATTAAAAACAAGCCAATACAGAACACCTAAACTAACAAATAACAACAACGCGACACAAACTGAGAACTACTCCCCGAGCTGTTCGTTCTCTCGCGCCGCGACCTCGCCCCGCCTCGCTCCGCAGCGCCGCCCTAATCTGCCGACGTGATGTCGCCTTACTTCGGCCTTTCGCTCGCACGTGCCCCCACGCTTGAGGGCGCGACCCTGGAGCATCGCCAGGGTTTTTGCCCCGCCCGCACCTCGCCGCCCCCTGCGCCGAGTCCAGGTGCGAAAAAGTGCGATGTTTTGGTAACAAAAATAGCTTATTATAATTGAAATACTATATCTATTCGCGGGGCATGTAAGCCCAACCGTCATTTGCGTCCCCTGCGTGCTTAGCATTAGTCAAAATGTAATATTTCCGGAAGGGCTTATTTATTACAAGAGGGAGTGAACTCAGAAGGTTACTTCACTTTCATAGAGCCATACCGTCATACATTGAGTTAACAACTTCTTGCACTAAGATCTTGTGAAGTTAATAAATTTTGGGCCAATGGTCCACATTTTTAGATTATTTTATGTGTTATTTCCACTAATAATGAAGTAATGTTAATTAAAGGGATTAAAAATTAAGTTAAATATAAATAATTGTCATCACCCAGTTACCTTTTTGGATGCGTTTACGCTCAGAAATATGTTCTGCAGACGTAAAGAATACCTAGTTGTGACCTTGTTACTGAGTAACAAATGTATTTAAACAAATTTAATCACTAAAATATTTGTCTACGACTTTAAAAAAAATATAAATATAAAGTTATCTTTTCAATAGAATTGATCTAAAGCAAAAGTATAAAAGGTCAAAAAGTCCGAAACAAATTTTGCGTATAACACCAGAGGCCGGATTTTTAGGACTTAAAACATTGCCAATAATGATCAATAAAATGCTCTTAAAGTGCTTTAAAAATGCCTTAAAAACAAATAAAAATGACTTTAAAAAATGAAAACCACTTGAGATGAACAACTCAAGCTGTTAGGTATGTTGCTTAATCGAGGCTTCTTTCTTCTGTTAAAGTGAACTCAGCTTGCTAACTTTTTGGTTTGGTCTGTTCTTTAAAAGAAAACCTCTGCATTTTTTAATCGCAAAATCTGCTAATCGCCGAACTGACTTTGGCGCCGATGGGCGTCACAGGAACCTTATATTAGATTGGCGTACAACGGCTGACATTGGAATATACTAGCGAAGAAATGGAATCGGCTACTCAGGAATTCTGTGGTGAACATTTGTTGCACCTCGCAAATTTTTTTTCAGCACGTACTATTAAAATATTAAAATCGATATCAACGAAAAATGCATTAAAACGTTAAAAGGTAAAAAATGAAGTCGTTAGTCGAAATTGACGAAAAATGCGAAGAAATGACCTATAAAATGGTCATTTCGTTTTTTCATAACATAAAATGAATTTCTATACTAAATTGCATTGTTGTAAAGTGAAAAGAAAAGCAATGATATTTTATTAAAATCCGCCTCCTACTTATAACGCTCCTCTGACGTTGGCAGAACATTCTTGCCACCCCATCTCGTGTTTTACGTTTCGTTGGAGCGTTTACTTGGTTCCGAAATATCAGTGCGATTTTAGTACTTTTGATTGAGTAATGGAGCAGGGTTTGTAAATGGCAATAATTATATTTGATTGAAATTGAATGTATTTTACTGTGCCCCCTCACGCTCTACCTTCACCCCCCTTCACCCCCACCCCCACCCGTGCGCATCCCAATTCCTCTTCCTGAAGTAATGGCGCTGATGTGGGGATAAAAGATCCGCTGCTAGACGACCCGACACGCATGATGGAAACACTAGTATCACTGTCCTACTGCTAATATTTTTGCATTTTTTGCGATATATTTTTCAAATGCTGTTTCTATTGACAGATAAATATCACTACTCTGCAATAATCGTAACTTAGCACAAAATGTTCAACAATAATGTGACCTGCTGTATATTTCTGTCCAATATACTTTAAAGTTTTTGCTTTTGATGGTGAAAGAGTTGGGTTTCGGGGCTTCATTTCGTTTGTTGATTCAGGGAAATGAAATATTTGGTGGATTCTTCAAAGTAGCCTTAAGGGTATAAAAAGTGTTTTTTTTCTTCATTTCTTCTGTTAATTTACGTTACTAACTTGCACTACACTACCCTCTCTATTGGAAAAAGAAGTAGTTTCTAATTTTGTAAGCTATTTAAATTATTTAGATGATATTTTATATTTTCAATTGGTATATACTTTGCCACAGTTATTGGTAGCTTTAAATTTACAATCTTTGCTTCGTAGAATACCATTCTGGTTATGATGAGGTATATCTTTGCCTCGTACTAACGATTTTGAGTAATTTTAATGTTCTCGTGACCCTTAACAGAGGGGAACAAAACATCAAAACAGTGTTCCAAAGTCACATGATAATTCGCACTAACGTTCCCGATGCACAAAATATAGAAGACACCGAGTAATTTGCACGGAGTGCAAAAGCTTTCTCTCGAATAGTTAACTCTAAAAGTTAAATTTCTGTTCTATTACATTATGTAGAAGAGAAACAAACCTACTCGTCAATTAGATTTCTATTAATTTTCAATTAGGAAAAGATTGTGGTGCAGAAAAGGTGCGCTGCACGATCTACTTTCCTACCTAAAATGTTTTTTGATGTTCCCCTAAACACACCTACCCCCAGGTTACGCGTAGTTAAGTGACCTGTCGCCCACGTTGCGTCCCCCTCCCTCTTCTGCCCCGGGAGAAAGTTTTTTGCCTGTTGTGCGTCAGTGTACGTGTTTGGAAAATGTCTCCAGTTCCGACGACACCTGCTCCCCGAGCTGTCGTTCTCTCGCCCGCGACCTCGCCCTCGCCTTCGCTCCGCAGACGCCGCCCTATCTGCCGACGTGTGCCTTACTTCGGCCTTCGCTCGCACGTTGCCTCCCACGCTTGAGCGCGACCTGAGCTCGCCAGGTGTACGGCGGAGATGATGGAAGTAGAAGAGACTTCACTTTACTCGTGGGAGCCGTAGTATGTAAATTTTGTATAATGTACACAACGGAGAACGTACTAAAGAAACTACTGTGTTGTGAAATTGTAATTGTGTTCAGGCTAGTTGCATTTTTATGTAAACTCAAAATTGTGCGGAAATTAAAAAAAACACAATTTTTATTGAGAGTTTAATAAAATTTATAAATGTAATATCGGGTATAAAATATTTTTCTACAAAACGTTGGTGGCCGTTTGTACTTTGTTTTGTAGATTTCTCCCAGTTTAATAGTATTTTGTTACCTCTTCTCGTCATATCAAATTAAGTAATTTTTACTTTTTCGCATTCTGCATGTAGAGATACATGCAGTGTAGAGAAAGAATTGTAATGCTACGGGGAAAATGGCGATATTTCGTGTAAACAACTGTTGTTTCCGGAGCCTGGTAACAACAAAAAAAAAGAATAAATCTTATTCCATGTATGGTAAATTACTTCCTGTAATACGGTGGTAAAATACCATCCAGTCATCCCCCTGGCAGCCCAACTTCATGGAGTACCCAACGCCAGTATCCTGCCAGTGGTGGTTGGAACCTCTGAGGCTATGCCAAGATTCACAGTCAGTGCCCTCAAGACCCTGGGGATCACGTCTCGAGGCGATCTACTATCTCGTTAATTGCTCTCAGAAGCTCTATTAAACTTAACACACAATTTGTAAATTACGATGGAACAATTTAGCATTGCTGGTAGTAACCCATCGGATCCTAGAATGCCTAGTAATTACCCTGTTACCACGACTCTAAGTGGGAGGTGTATGCTATTTAATGTAGCATATAGAAAATTATGTTGTCAGAATCCATGTTTGGTGGGTCCCTGATTCCGAAAAATCGATTGACGGAAAAACGTCTGTAGTGAATTTCCCTCTTTGTGAACGCTAGCGGCTATACCATAAGTAGAGTTTTCAGCAAAATTGATATTTCCCCATTGGGGTTTACCCGTCATTTTTTTATTAATGAAAAGTGTTCATCAAATTAAACAATGTTTTCGGTCTTTCAGTATGTTTAAAGGATTTGGTGTTCATATATTTAGCTGGTAATAATGATATTGATTTAAAAAAATGATTTATGTTGTAACGGATGTTACACATGACAACTCAGTGCAACATATCACATAACTTTCTCTTAATAACATTAAATTATATTAATTATAATTACTGTAATTTTATGTTATTACTGCTTTCTTAGGAGAAACAACTTGTATTTTCTTTCGTTCTGTGTTATTTGTAAAGCTTGACAAACAAGTTGTTCATCAAATCTCTAAAAATTATTGAAGTTCCTACTCGATGGTTCTTCACAGACTCCCATCTCTTCTGTAGAAAAGAACTTTAAAAATGCCTTCAACACATTTGGCAATTTTATGTCATAATAATACATTCGCATTTATTTATCATGCAAAGCTCTCTTTCAAGACTGTAGCACCTCATGTCGAGAATTTATTTTTGGGTTAATGAAAATTCACAAATGTGGGGAAAAGCTTCATTTGGGGCATCAGCGAGTGTACACATGGTTAGTCGCAACTGGTGAAACTTAAAACGAGTTTTTCCACGTAAAGTGCATGGACTTCTGAAATAGTCAACAGCAACTCTAATAGAAATATTGGGTGTTTTTTGTGAAAGCCTTTCATTAACATTAAACCAAAATATTTTCCTGCTCTAATGCCAACAAGTATGCGTTGTTCGATCACAGCAAAAAGCTTCACAAGCTATCCGTAGTCGCAGTAGTATGATTATCGTTTGCTTCTGCTAAAAATTGAGAGCCGAAAATAAAATTATAAACTGTGAGAGAAAATTGTTTTTCAATTGAATGTACGAGTATTGGAATTCAATCACCTTCTTTTGTTGTTTCTATCGTGCATGGTTTCCATCGCGCTAGTTAACTTTTACGTGTGATGCTGTTGTGAAACATGAAATGTACTAGTATTGCAATACAGCACATTTGGTTAATAATACTTCATGACGTTCGTGCAAAGGCTCATTGTGAAGTGCATTGTGGCGTCGAGAAAATGTAAGCCGCAGACATGAATAAGCTTGACACTCCATCCCCATGCCTTTCGTCTCCTGTGGTGTGCCCACTTCCCGGTTCCCGACACCTCGGTCGGCATTCCATTGCAGAAACGAACCTGGATGCCCTCTTATACAGAGTGATAAATAACTTGGATGTTCGATCCCTTTCTTCTGTATAGTACTAATTAGTTTTTTTTTAATGCTACTAAATGTGACTTCAATGTTAGTTACTCTTATAAGGATCTAACAAATTAAAGAACATTTTATTTTTGCATTTTCAAACCTGTGCTATCAGAATGCGTTTATAGAAACAAATAATAGATGTTTGTTAAGAAATTTTAGAAGTGCGAGCGGCAATTGATTGTTGTTGCAATGTACTTGAGATTGAACAAATAAGGTGTCGAGTTGTTGATTTTCATTCGTTTGTTGAGTTTTCCTCATATTCAACCCAGCTGTAAACATGTAATCAGGCTACTTAAATAAGCATATAAAAAGACATTACGATTGTTTTTTTCTCTTGTGATAAACATGTACTTATTGACTGACCAAGGATAATTGGCAAAGAAATGTGGTCTCAATCGTTCAGTTGCATCATTCGTATTTGTGTAGTTGGTAATATTAGCACGTTCCCATTTTGGACTGGAATTACATGCGTTATAGAAATATGCGGTGTGAGATATCATCTTCAAAATAAGATGAACAAGAACTGCGCTTCTAGCGAATAAAGAAGTCTCACGTTCTCGGAACAAGAACCTAAATGTGCTGAAGAGAGTGCGAACTCATTTCGTCATCACTTAGTGTGTTCAGTAAGTGAACTTATGTATCTGGAATTCCTCTGTGGATTTAGTGATGAAGAATCATTGTTTACAGAGTGCATAACACATCGGGTAAAAGCTAAATTGACAGCAAATGCCATCTTAAACGCATAAAGAGCGTATTGTGACATTTCTAACAGCACTTTTATGCTACTAGTAATCAGTGTTTTATAGTTTCCAACCGTTGAGTTCACAGTTAACACGTTGTTGGGATTTGAAGAAGCTGGTGCTGCACTGTGATTTTATGACCAATTAATTTAATTCAAAAAAACTTGTTTTAGTATCACCTACATACTCATGTTATAATTATTAAACGTGAATTATTTAATTCACATGAATAATTACGAATAATTTCTGCTTTGTACTATCGCTTTGCAATATTGGTGAAACCAGACTTGAAGGGCATTTAAATGGGCTAATTTTCTCGAAATCATGCGGGTGTGACAAAGTGGATAAACTGTGTTTAGAACGGACACTGGTAAATGAGTGAACATCCCGTTCAACCTGACGATCTCGGGAAAGGTTTCATGAAAAAAGATTCAGATGATCTTTGTTCATGAAACATCATGTACGGTATATTGGCAACCCCTTCGAGAGTTTATTTGGTGAATGTTGCAAACTAATTTATAGTAGATCAGCCACAGTGCGTTTCTTATTTAAGACATTCACGACATCAGGAAGTCGCTCCTGTGTAGCCATCGGTAAGCATGTACGGAAGGCGGAAAAACCTCATTGCGTCTTGGCATTTATTTTAACAGAACAAACAATAACGAGAGAGTAAAAAGGTGTACCTGAAGTATGGAAGATAAAATTAACAGCGAAGGCTATCGTGCATATTTGGCGAGCCCATTAATACTCTCGTAAATACATCTTCGAATGCACAGGGATCTCAACGTGCTGATTGTACAACTTCGTAATCACGATAGGAAAAATGATAGTGTAAGAAGTACAGGCATGTAGTGTGAAGAACCAGTTATAAGTCTAACGACTACTATAAGTCTTCGACAGCGCTTTTCCCTCCAATTGCTTTGAAGAAAAAAAATTCTGTAGTTTTCGTATTAAGTTTTCCTTTTTATAAATAGTGTTTTTTTTTTAACATGTCAAATTTCAAATACATAAAAATAATCGGTGTTCAATTTCATCCAGTTTAATTAATTTTATTGGCGTGCATTATTAATTACGGAATGCTAAATGAAGTTTTAACTGCTTTCAAATTAAACCGTCATTTAATTATGAATTAATTAACTGATTTTTCGATAATTGGGGAAATAACCCCTTATTTTCCCTTTCCCCGTCCCCGTCCACCGATGATCACCCTGGTTCCCCCTCTTCCTCTCAAGACCACCATCGCTAGTATTTCTACAATGCTGTAACGCGTGCGTTTTGATTTCCGTGTCCCCTACTCCTTTAACGCGCGCTTCCTTGCGTGGCGCCTCGCGGGGCCTCGCTCTCCGGCAGTGGGCGCGCGCGCGCGTGGCCTTGGCTCCGCGGCGCGGCGCGCGGAATTAAGGGCCACTTCTTGCACTCAGCGGTGCAGATGATCTCACTGTGGGCGGCGCCGTGCGCGCTGCCTCTCGCCCTCCCGGCGCATCCCCCCGCGCGCACTCGCCCTCGCCCTCGCCCAAGCCCTTGCTCTCGCCCTTCGCCTACGCCCTTCCCTCCGCCAGGCCCATGTGCACGCATACGCGCTCGCCCTTGCCCTCGCCTTGCTCCTGCCCTTGTCTGCGCTCGAGGTGTCACCCTGTGCCCTTCCACGCGACACTTCTCCGCTCTCTGCTCTTCCGCCCCGCCTCTCTCCACTTCTCTGCCACCCCCTTCTACATCACTCACCGCTTGGCTCTCCCGTGATCTGGGACGATCTTCACATGACGGATTTCTCCGTCGCTTATGAATCCCGACCCAATTTACTTCTCTCGTGAAGAAGAATGAAGAACATTTTTCATCTATGCTTTTCGTTGCTTTCTCCCATCCTTGTCGTTCGCATATTCCTTATTCTCTCGTACTCTTCTTTTGTCCATACCTGGTACTTTTTTTCCCATTTAGGTATTTTTGACTTCATTACCAAATCATAAGTTGTTTGTAACTCCGCTTTTGTCTGTCAGCGTTCTAAAACAATCAACCAGTTCGCAAAAAAAATGCACTTTTATTTTTGTACTATGTTGAAAAAGATCAGTGATTGCGGTATTTTGTAGTGCATGCTTTTCCTAATACCATTAATTGGAGGGTCAGAGAAAGGCCTTATTTTATAACGCAGTAGAACAGACCTCTTAAACCGAGACATATCCACGACAGGTACGGGAGAAAGCACTCAGAAGTTAGTAAATTCCAAATACGAATGGGGTCTATCCAGGGCGAAAAAAGTCGGGTCAATAAACGTATGCGTTGCTAGAGGGTCCCGCGGAGCGAGGATCGATGAAAGAAGCGCGAGTGGCGCAGGCACTGCGGGAGCGGCGTGGGGCGGCGGAGCGGTGACCGCCGCGCCGGCTGTCTTGTCACGCCGCCTCTGCCCTGCCTCGCTCCTCGACAGCGACAGGCTCTCCGGCGGCGGCGGCGCCAGGAGACAGCTGAGATGCGAACGCGCCCGCGCCCGCGCGTCGTCGATAAGGCGCGCTCCTCCGCGCGGGGGCGGGGTCAGCGCCCGGCCGCCGCGCGCGCTCTTCGCCCGCGCTTCCTCCCTGGGCGGGGCTCGGCCCTCCTCCGGCCTCCGGGCGGCCGCTCCCCGGACTGCTACTCGCCTTTCGCGGGGCCGGCATTCGGGAACGGGGTGGGGGAGGGCGAGACGTATTCGCTGCTGGTTGTGCTTTCTCCTGCTCTCGTTCCGCCTCCCGCATTCTCAGCTGGTCATTTGCTCCAAACCTGTTTCTCCTTTTACGGATAATTTACTTCGTGTTGTCGGTATTACTCTGTCGTGGCCCCAATGCTGCAGATCGACGTACAACACCAAAAAACAGGGATTAGCCCGCACATAATTTCCATAAAAATATACGCATCTCATCTTCGTCTACACTTGCATTCTTGATTTCATTTTAATATTATTGAAGTCTACTATTTTATGAGTTGAATCACTGCCCTTTGTTTATGATTTTCAGAATTACGGATATGGAATTATCCTTCCCTTGGTTTGAATGCTCAAAACATTTTTAGAGACAGTTTCACGGTCTTCGAAGCAGGCTTGCCAGATTCGGGTATTTTATTCCCTAAATGGAGATTTTTTTGCGTTGGCGGAAAGAATGAGGAACAAAAATGGGAAATTTTGGGGGAAATTATTTTCATCCGAAGTGGAGATAGAATTAGCATTATCTGTATTATTATGAATAAAAAAACAATAGACGTTTTCTCTATTATCTTTATGCAACAAGAAGAGAATATACCGTCAATGAGAAAGAAAAACGTCAGAAAAACGAAGATGGTATAGGGCCTCTAGCAGCTCAAAGGACGGTGATAGGTTGATGTCAATTATTTGAATTGAAGGGGAGAGCCAATGGAATAGTCAGGCACAGCTCATGTCATTGGTCAATAATTTGGAGAATATGTTTCGTTAAAAATTTGCGGAATTTTGTTTCATTGGAGAGGTTATTTGGGGAAATTCCATATGAGTGGTGGGGAAAAGGCTCGCATCACATCTGGCAACCCTGCTCCAAGGTATACGCAACCAAAACGTTAGTGTATAGTTGTAAAAGAAATCTCTCATATGCAAAGGGAATTTCATATCCACTCTGACCTGCTGTGAAATCCAATTGTGAAGTACTCTTATTCGTGAGTTCCGGCAAGTCCATATAAGGAAACTTGGCGACTCAAGTGACGCCGTTCATTGCGGTGCCAACCACTCTGCCCAGAGCTGCCCGTTGCTAAAACCGAGACCGGCTTAAAGAAAGGATTCATTCCCGAGATTGTTGTAGTAGACAAAGGCAGACCGACGCATACCACATTACTTAATTGCAATCTAGTTAACAGCATTGCATTTGGAGGCGACCTCGCTCATTTTGCACCCCTGGGTTCAACCATCGAATGTGTGGTTCGTCGGGCGGTGTGCGGTGGACACTGCGGTTTTCACCGCCATTTCCTGACTCGTGTTCATCATTCATCGTCATCATCATATGCTCAGTTATGTTTGTTGCATCCATTCATGACTGAATACATCTGTATAATCAGAAAAAGACCGAAATAGATGAGTAAACAAAATAGCATCTTTCGTGTCAGCTTAGAGATCATGTACGCTCGTATCAGTCGTAGAGATGATTGGGTTTTAACGACACCAGACGGAATCAAATGTTGATGAGTACTTCATACTGATTTCCACGTGAAGAGTATAAATGATTGCGAATAGGAGGGCCGGTGTCATAATTTTTTTCGATGGTATCTCGGCAAGCATTAGACGTAATCTATGAACCAGAACCTTTTTATGTATTCGCAAAATCCGGTTAAAACGTGGACATATTTGCATATCAAGGAAATGGAAACATTATATAATTTATTTGCTGTATTTTAGAATGTAAAGTAATAAATTGGTTCACTTAACGTTTTCAACTTCCAAAACACTTAATCACGTACTGATTACTGGACGTGTAGCGAGATATTTTTTTTCTATTTCGAGAGAGGTTTTATCCCCCTACGCATCTGGATGTCGGTGAAGAAAGGTGGGATCCGCAAACAAAAGCTCACAGGCCCGCCCATAATTAAAAAAATATGATGATGTTTAGAATGAACAAATGAAAGCATTGTTGACGTGTGGCCGACTGTTCGAACTTGGGAGGCGCGGCCGTTTGGCTGCGGCGGGCGGCGCGGCGTCCGAAGCGACGGGGCGGCGTATTACTCGGCATGGCGCCACCGACACCTGCAGCTGCAGAATTATAGATGCGGCGGAGCACGGCCTCCCTCCGTGCCCTGCCCCCGCCCCCCGCATCTCTGCCCCCGCGCCGCTGCAGCCTCCGCAGCTGCGAAGGGCGGCGGTGCGGTGCGGTGCGGGCGGGCGGCTGGTTAATGCATGCGGCAGGAGCTGCCGCCACCGCCGCCTTCGCCCGACAAGGCACCCATTAATTCAGCGACGCTCGCTAACCCATTTGCATTATTCTTGTCATCGTGTTAGCGACGGCCGCTACCCGCGCCCCTCTCTTGCCCCCCCCCCTTCTACCCTCTTCGGCGACGCTTTTGTCTTTGGGTTGGGTTGGGTTTCTCTGTATCGGCTCTCGTGATTGTCTTACTCTCGCGCCATTTGTCTTTTAGCCCCCGCTGTCCTTATCACTTTGCTTTTCTCTCTCCTGGCTTTCCTGCTGCCATTTCCACTCTTCGTTCGTCTGTAGCTTTCTGGTAATCAGCTATTTCCTTGCAATTGTACAAAACCATTGTATTGTCTTGCCTTGATCGTTTTCCCGACTATCCCTAATGCCCTGCCTGTTCTATTAAACTGCAGCGAGTAAGGGCGCTGGGCCAGATTATGCCAAATGAGCTTCGCTCAAATGCAGATTTTTGTTTAAAATGTAGCTATTCGAGAGTTGCTCATGGTGTCAGTCACCGTGATATCTGTTTGGCAAAAATCAAGATATAAACCCAACGATGTATTGGCTTACGAGATTGTTTCCATCTTTCTCGTTTCCTCACAATAATTAAAGCATTCATAAATTTCGTGACTATATACAGGCAATAAATAGAAGAAACAAACGAACGTCATGAATTTCCAAGTCCGGTAGTATTGCCCGGATAAACAGCTTGAATCAATTCAACCAACTCATGAATAAACTTCATATGCTCAGAGATCTGATTGAAGATGAACATTTAACTACCTTATCAAGAGAGCAACTTTCCAAAAACAAAATGCAGCAAAATATTGGCGGCGAAAAATTGTTTTGTAGAAGTACTTGTGTTTTACAACTCTACGAGATATTTGCTTGATTAGTTGATTGGAAAAAAAAATCTGAAAGTCATATATCAACAAGGGGAATTTCATGCTCTCGGGACGTGAATAATACCCATTGTAAGTGATAACAAGGTCCAATATCTATCAGCTTTCATGTAAGTGCTTTAATGAAGCTGTTAAGGAATTATCAAATGCAATACTAATTATCTTGCGTCTCATGAGAAAAAACTAGCATCTGCGATAACTTTACTAAGAAAGTAGTAAGCAAGCGAAATATTGAAGAAAAGTTTGCTCAGATACGCTCATAACGAAATTGAAAACTCTCGCCATTGTAATTATAGAGTGGAAAATCAGTTTCTAGTGGGCTGTCGTTTGTAATTGAGTTGACCCGCTCCAATACGAAACCCTGATAAACTTTGAACCCCAACCGCAGGGGCTGATAGAGCGCTTGGTCGCCTCGCGGCTGACGTCCGCCGTCAACACTGTGAGCGTGGCGAACTCTGGAATTGGAGATAAGAGCGCTCTGCGCGTCTTGGGCAAAGAAGCACCCCTTCCCACTACCAAAGCTCAAAATTCTTCTCACTCGCGGACAACTTGCCACAGAAGCTGAGTGGCGGGGGCGCTGGGCCGCGGATTGCTATTGTTATTGTTTTAAGTGGCTCTAAGAATGAAGTTACGGGACATCCGAATTATAATGAATTATGAAGCATATGCCAACAAAATAAACATGTATTTGAACTGTAATATTTTCAATTTAAAAATGTAATATTACAATAAACTAGTAATGGTACAACACCGCATTCTTCTTTGTTTTATTTCTTTTGCAATTTTCGAAAATTCAGAGTTCAACCAAAAAGAGACCTGCGTTCTTTCTATGCGTCCTTTGCTTCATCCGTTAAAAAATATGTTGGCTATTTTTAAGTAAATGTTTTTTATTAATTGTATTAATTTGGAGCAGCTTCTTCGCGATAGCTACTCTTTTTCTTCAAAACACTGTGATGACCGTTTCTTACAGATTTGATTTTTCAGAACAGATTGCATTAAAGACAAAAATGTCTACCTTCAATTGTATACTTTTCTAATGTTTATATTTTGCAATTTTCGAAAATATCCAGAGTTTGCAGAAAATGGAACCAATACCACTTTTTGCAGTCCTGTCCTGTACACCGGACTGTACACACTTCTTGAAAATTTAAAGAGCAAATTTGTAGTTGTTTTTGAGAAAATATTTGTTAAAAAATTAAATTCTCTACGTTATCCGAGGAAAACGTTTAAACAAATAATATGGTGGTACTTTTGAAATAAATTTGAAAATGTTAGGGCTTGATGCAAAGAACGTCCAAAATTCCATTTGAAAATCGCAGTTCCAACAAAAGGGCCTCGAATTCGTTCCGATTGATCGGGGAATATCAATTTTGGAGAAAATCGTTGGTTAGCTTGTCAGTCGGACAAATAGGCAGACAGCAGACACACGTTTGATGTCAATCAAATTTTCAATATCACGGACCCACGAAACAAAGACTCTGATTACACAACGTGAGAGTGGAAGTAATTTACTACACGTAGGAACAACATTTATCCAAATTTTGTTTCCAGGGCCCGGCAATAAGACTTTTTCGGTCGTAAATTCCCTCCTCACGATTGCAATAATGTTTCTTCTTACGAAGTAAGTTGAGAAAGTAAAAGTTACAAAATAGTCATATGAAAATATTTTAAAATAATCTGTCTACTTTTTGACACATTGAGTTGACACCCATATGAGGCGCATTAGTTTCATCAGGGAACAAACTGTGGTACAACATACTATCAACAATATGTCATTTGAAATACAATGTCGACATTATCGGGCAAACAGGCAGCAAACTGTCGGCAACGCCTTTGAAATGTTGTATGTTTCATCCAGAGGGGGTGTGATCTGTCATTCCGTATCACGAGCTAAGTTTCCTGGAATTTCTATGTGCTGTCGGTGAGCTCACCAGCGGGCTCGTGGCCCCTCAGAGGGAACTTAAGGGGGGCCTCATGGCACCCTGTTGAATGTTGTTTTATCGTAATTCGTTGTTTGTTTTTTTTTTTGTAATATGAGTAGTATAGTGCAAGGGCTTTATTGTTAATGTGCTGAATATTAATAATGAGCTGATTATTAATTTGCTTCATTTTTACATTTTATGAGTAACATTATTTTAGTTCTAAGTATTGGGTGTCCCTGTAGCGTCTGCCCGTAGCACGTGCTTATTCTGCATTTACATTAGTCCATCCTTACACGTGGGTAGTATGAGATGCAGAGGAATTTCGTTTGGTTTTTGTCCAGCGACTATTGGTTGGAAATTGCTTTGAATGAACACTTCGTGTGACACCAATAAGAAAGAGCGTTGTTAGCCGCATTGCGTAACTACGCTCCATGAACTCACGGAAGGTAAGCAACTCGAGACATCACGGGTTTCTGGTTCCTGGATGGGTGATCCTAGTTACTAACGGCACAGAGCCCGTGTCTGAAGAGATAAAAGAGGGAGATAATGACCGACTGTAACGAGGCATAAAAGAGGATTACTCCATGTATGTACGAGTATATACTCGTGACAGAATGTTTCTAGTCAAACGTGTTAGGATTCTTAAAAACGCGTTTTGCGACTGTCTATATCAAGTTGTTACTGCTAGAAATGTGTCTTGAAGTGTACCAAATGTATTATTTATTAGATCAGTCGTTATCGTCTCTTTGATCCATGTAACTGAAGTTGCGCCGTATTGTTTCCATTTGTTTGCTCAGAGAAAATCGCTATACCAGGTGGTACGACATTATTCTTCCGTGACTTGTTTCGTGACTTGTTTGATGCAGCTCGCCTTATGCAGGACCCATGTGGTCGTGCGTTTTGTTAGTCTTTTCTTTTTGGGCATAGATAAGCTTGTACTGAATGTGCCATCACAGGGCAGCGACTAGATCCAGTATCACAAAAAGAATATTCAAGCCAACGAACTGTCTGATGTTGCATCATCGAGATTAAAATAAACAACTCTTACACGACTGTAAAATGTGGACTTCAAATCATGTTTGATTTAATACTATGTTAAGTCACATAGTGTTAAGTGATAATACAAATTATTAAATATTAAGAACAATGAACTCGATTTCCTGCATTAAAAGAGTTTTTTTCTTTAATTCTTTGAAATATTTCGCCAGTTCACGTGTTACTCTTTCGATTTCATTGTGTTGTAGTTATTCTTTGTTACTGATCTGACTCTCAGCCTGGTCTTCTTTGAAGACTCTCGCTCTACAACTCTCTCTCATTTGTGTTTAGATTGCCCTCAGGGCGATACCTGTCAACGTGTCGAAGTTTCACCTTATCAAAAATAGAAATGCAGTGTTTAAGAGAGGATACAAATGCTTAATCGAAAAAGAAAAAAACACAAGATACCGAAAGAAAATTTTCGACAGGTATTGAAGCGACCTTTAAAAAGCATTCCAATTACAGACCTAAACTTTCGTCATCTTGATCGTTACTTTTTATTACTTAGCCCACGATAACTCAGTGATTCTCGCATGCAATATTCCACGTATAGTATGTCACATTGATATACATTATGCATGTATAGTATATGTAGGAATGTGACCTTGTTAGCCGCCAAAGCATGCGAGTCGTGTTTTTGTTGGTACTGACGAAGAGAGAACGCTGTAGATGTAAACTCGACCTACTTGAAAATGCTGTCTCGTGAGTGTTCAAACTCAGAAGTTCTTGGAACATCCTCGGATGAGTTGTTACTAATGAATTATGTGCCGCTCACACATTACAGCGTTATCGAAATCTCTGAGAAAAGTTTCTAACCAAATACTGTTAGGGGAAGTTTGCCGTCGTAGCTCAATGTTCCGGAAATTCCAAACAATGCAGCTTTCAATAATTTCCATGACTGTCATAGTTCGGCTGTGGAATGTTGGGACATCATGGTACTAACATTGCCAATGTTTGGTGTTTTATCCCAATGATAATAAAATTGACATCGAAGTTCTAGACCTAATCGTAATTTCACTCGGAATTGTGTCATGCAGAACGTGACTTAATGAACGAAATTGAGACGATTAGAAGTATAATGATATTGAACAAATTAAGAACTCTTGACCAGAAGGCAGACTAATTTTCAAATGAGGCGATTAGTTAAGTATACAAGTGAGAAAAAATAGAACATGTACGCTTGGCTACTTTATCACATTGTTTCCACTCCCAGTTTATAACA
>BOPP01000084.1:722568-812654 GCA_017312745.1 Gryllus bimaculatus | reverse complement strand
TGCGGGCCGTTTGCGCCGGTTTGTGGCGGTTCTACGTCCACTCGCGGCGCACTGGTTGAACGGGGGATGGGACAAGGCTTAATGCAGTCGGGTTCGTTCCCGCCGCGGGCGAGACCGTGAGCTGACCTCAAGCATTTTGTTTGAGTTTCGAATCGCTATTGTGGTGTCTGAAACATGCCCTTACCGAGACTCAAACCTGGAATAACCTGGAATAAAAACCTTCATTTATGGACGACCTATTTATTCTCGTCTATTATTCATTTAATGGCCTATGAAATATATATTGAATCATAATATATGGTATGATTTGATTAAATTGCTGTCCTTCATAAGCTACGTTATGACACCAATTGAATCGGTGATTTTAAAAGAGAAATAAGTCCCCCCTTTCGTAAAAAGAGTTGAGAAATACATTTTCGTTGTTATTGTTCAAGCTATAGATTAATGTAAAAATAAAGCTTGTCCGGCTTAATGCATGTGTTCTATTGCCAACTAAGAATTCTAATGTCTGGAAAAAAGAAAGAAGTCCCGAAATCACGCTAGTATTATCAGCTAGAAAATGCGTAAATGCTTCATGATAACTGTAATAGACACTGAGGACATCATTGACTTCAAAACCTGGTGGTCGGACTATTTTAAGAAGACAATCGAGTCTGTTGATGGACCTGACTGTTCTCGTTGTGAACCTGGTGTCACTCTTTCCAAGGGAAGCAGCTACCGTATGATAGATAATATTTTCTTACCTCTTGGCACGTGAATACTTACATTGATGTGCTTATCAAGTACTCATTCATGTTGGCAAAAGGGAAAGCACGTCATTTGTCATTCAAGAAATTTGTTCAGCTGTTTGTGTCATGTGGAATACCACATGAATATCTCCATTTCTCCCAGAAAGTTTTGACATAGCTACTCTCTCAAGTGGAAATCAATGATAAGTAGATGCTGATATTATTAATTTAGTAAGAGCACTTTTCATATAGCACATGTTAATTCACATAATTATATTTTTAATATATGATTTTATTGTTTCATAACTTCGAAAATAAAGAAATTTTAAAAAATTGTGAAAATATTTCATAATGTAATATATAAAAATCAATGTTTGTTCGTATTGTATACACTGCCGTACCGTTCATCCGATTGCGATAAAACTTCGTAATTTTATTGTTTGGACTTGCGCGAAACATATGGTCATAGTACAATGGGAATGTGCGTATGTCTGTCGCACATAGACGCGTATTGATGATTTTTTGTATTTATGTTGGCTCAATTGCCCCTGAGTAGAATCTCTACGCAACCCGCCGTACGATCAAGTATTAGCGCGTCTTAGGTGCATATTCTGCCCCTGCGATTGTGAAATATCCTCCGGAATTATTACTTGAATGTTATTTCGGACAAATAAATCAAATTTCTCCAAGACAGTGTCACAGCGAATGCATGCCCAAAGTTGAGGGAGAACGTTTAAACAATAGGATACTTGTCAACCATGTCCAAACCAGGGCATAGAACAAACCCATACTTGCGAGAATGTTTTGAATCTATTAAACTTTTTGCAGAGCGTAGCCTAAGAAGTGATTAACACTCACGTGATCAGTAGCGTGTGAAGTATACTACATTGCAATAGTGAAGAATTGCCGGGTCCCCTAGTTATTTTATAAAGGAAATGTGTCCAAGGTTTAGAAACAATTCTGTACATAACAAAAAAATGCAAATTTGAAGTTACAGAGTAGCCCAAGCAATCAATAACAACTTGTTCAACAACTTTTGTATAAAAGATAAATGTCCCAGGAGGCAACTGTGGAAGTTATTAAGTTTTTTCTCTTCTCAGGTCTATGAAACAAAGATTTATTTCCTTTTTCAAATCACCGATTCAATTTTAGAAAACAGTTGAGTGAATGAGCTTATATTCATTCATTCCGAAGCTATCAACTACTTAGGTTATTAACCTCGTAAATGTCGCGCGGGTAACATCCCGGGAGAAGGCGGTGTTCCTCCCGGACTCAAACGTGAGATCCGGTGCCGACTTACTCGTCTGCTTTAATGTTTTCCCCTTCAGGTACATCTCCCAGTGGGGCACCTTCGCAGCCAGGACAAGCTTTGGGTTGCCGAAATATGTGCATATAAGCGCGCGCGCATCTGTATATGGGAGATGAAGGGACAATGCCGATGAAGGAAAAATCGTGCGCAGGCCATGCCTCGCTTGTTAGGCTAGACGCAAAATGAGACGCAGGTCCGTCACGTGACTCGGAGTAACTAATGGCGAGTTTCTGCGAATCACTATGCTCATTGGACCCGTGCATGTCAGAGTGCAGGTTAAGTGTCGCCTTTTCTTCAAATGGTGGCCCTGGGGAGTGTAGTGTCTTGCACGCAGTTTCCTGCAACGGTTCACCGTGACTTTGCTGAAGATGGAATAAAAACTGATTGAAATCGTGCGTGTTCGTAAAGTTCTTTGACACAAACCTTGATGAAGTGCTTAATGAAGTTGAGATGTTTTATGAACCGTGGTAATAATTTATCAGTTTCAAGATGTTTGATTTAAGACATTTTGTAAATTAGCTTATTATTCACTAATATTTAAATAAATTACCTTGTTTCAGTTATCCTTTCAAACATTTCGCTGGAAGTGCATCGATATGCAGCAACCTTCAGATAAACGAAAATATGCAAATTAAATTTGGCAAGAAACCTCTAAATGGGGTGATTCGGAAAGAAATGAGAGAATTTTCAAAGAAAGAAATAGCAAAATATATGTGCATTTGCATTCAAATCCGGATTTCATTAACAACTAAAATTCTATTACATAAATAGACTTAAACAACCATTTTCCCCCGTTCCGTTTGGCACTGTGGCGTAACAGCCCTTCGCAAATTTCATTTTTTCAACTGATCACGATTTATTATAAAATAGTTCTAAAATGTGTCATCATAAAATTCCTTAGAGCAAATTCTCCACGTGTTTCTCATTTCTTCATGTAATCGCTTCTTTCTCCTGTTTGCATATCGTTTCTAACGCGAACTCGCTTTCGGAACTCTCAGCACTCAAAGCCGATATCATCGCGGAGATACTCGACACCTTTGCGAGCGCTCGTACCGGAGCGATCAACGTAGTCGCTGCGGCCCATCTTGAGGGGATCGCCGCTGTGACTCGCTCTGCCTGAGGAATTGGGCGTGAGTCACGCTGCGACACGTCACGGATCTGTGTCTCATTTTGCGACTAGCCTGAGGGTTTTGCAACGGCATTCGCCATGTGTTGATAAGATAAGCCACGGACTATACAAATCAGATCAGCTGGCCGCTAGTATTCTTCATGCAGAAAGTGGTTGAATTCGTTCCAGCAACGGAGCTAGGGTTGGCACTCAGCCTTGAAAGATGGAAACAATCCAAATGAATAAGGAATGTGTTAATGATATTGATCTTTTAGCTTGTTTAAGTTTTATCTTCTACATTTCTCACTTGGATTGTTTCAATGCAAAGACATTATTGTAAACAAGCATTGAAGAACAGTCGTTATGTTGGAACATGCGGAGTTGGGGTAGCATGAAAGTTGGCTGCTTGGGTAGGTGTGGGTGTGAATGAGTGTGGGCGCGAGATGGGGAGCATTCCATTAGGTGCTGTTGTTTTCTAGATGGGGTGCTCGTGAATATACATAGAGAATCGTTGAGGGAACTCAGGGCTCCTCTCGGACCCTGCCATTGTGTAAGAACAAGTTGGAACTACGTGCGAAACCACAGGATGGCATAAGCAGGAAACTTTCACCGCTACAGACTCAGTAGGCATATATTTTCATTATGTTATTAACACAGCTTTAAATGTATTGTCAAGTTTACTCTACACTACAATTTTCACGTATGAGAAATTATTTCGCTCCTTGGGATATACTCTACTCTTCAACTACTTTAATTATAGAAACATTGGGCGGAGTTTTCAGACTTTTTAGATCCACAATCACTCTTGTTCTTGTGTAGGTTTAAATAACTCACCCGCCATCGCCTTCCGTAAGAAGACATGCAGTAGTTGTTCTTCGAAATAAATGTAGTATATTTTGCTTTTCCAAGTCCAGTTCCATTCACGGTTGAGATATCAACACTAATAACGATGATTTATTTTGATTAAAAACGTGGGATTTTCGATTGAAAGTTTGAATGCGAAAAACTGACGCCGATAGAAGCAAGATGTTAATGACAGTCCCCGTTAAAGGAGATCAGAATTGGCCGAATCCATTTTGCAACGTAATACTTATCACGAAAAAAGATATTAAAAATACACTAAGAAATGAAAAAAACTGTCGCAATTAATTTTTTGTTTACGCCATGTTCGGCTGTAACTGTATATTTTGTTTTTCCCATTTGAGATCTTATGCTTTGGAAATTCAAGATTTGAGGAAACAGATGAAGTAAATATTGTTATGAAAATAAGTGAATAATATCTCTTTTTGTAATTTTATAGAGGTGATTTCGGTCGTTTTTATTATATTATATTCTTGTAAAATATGCGTAACTAAATCAAAATATTCAAAGTGTGTCTATCCGCTATCTTTAAGCAAACATGCTCCAAAGTGCAAATGTGCATGTATTTTTAAATTATTTGTTTAAATTGAATTTAAATTACAAGCATCTGCATACATTGGCGTGTCCGAGATGTCTTTAAAGGTTGTTTTACCTTCCGGTCCCCCCTCAAATGTACCCCCCATCCGCCGGGGATCCTAAGAGACGCACGCGAGCACGTTCTACAGGTAAGGGTTTTCCGGCTTTTCGGCCGAGTACAACGACCGCCCGGCTCCCTAAAAACCGGTCGCACCTGCCACACGCTTCTTCCTTTTTTACGGTAGAAGCAGTAACATTTTTTTTCCAATGCCGACGGCAGCGGGCGAGGCGAGCTGGGCGGGGCGGGGCGGGGCGGGGCGGTTCGGCGGGCGCGGGGCGGACCCGGTGAGGCCAACCAAGAGCGGGGGTGCGGCAACCGCAACGCGCGAGCCGCTCACCCAACGCTGCGATAGGAGAGAGAAGGGAAGGTGGAAGAACTGCTAAGGGTGGCTTGGGGGTGAGAATGAGGGGATAGTGGGGAGAGGCGAAGTGGCCGTCTGCCAGGCATACCTTGGATTGAAGGCGGAGAGAGAGAAAGAGGGAGAGAGAGAGAGGAGCGAGGGAGAGTGATAGAGAGGGAGAAAGAGAAGCGAGGGAGGGTGATTGAGAGGGAGAGGGGGAGCTGTCAGGATAGGTAGAGCGTAAAGGCCGGTGGTTAGACGAAGGTTGTGAATGCGAGCGGAGACTGACACTAAGGGCGGTGGTGTGTAGTTGTGGTTGCGTTCGTGTCGTTCTTATAGTTGGCTGGTTTCGGGAGCTGCAGTGGTGAGGAGCGACGCGCGTGGAAGCTGTAGCAGTGCAGCTAAGGCGCCGCCGACGGATGATTGCGGCGGTCGGTCTTTCGTGGGCCGGTGGCGCAGGGTGTGGGTGGGGCAGGGCAACGTGGGCGCGGGCGGGGATGCGTGCACGGTGGCGGAGGGCGCGGCGTGGGGGCAAATGGGTGGGCGGAGCTGCGGGCGAAGGTGGGTGGCTGCTGTCGCGGGAGGGGCAGTGGCGACGGGCACGGGCGGTGGAATGTTTTAGATGCATTTTGTAATATTGTACGTACGTTATGTGTTGATCACTGAAGGAACGTTTTTGTTTATCTCAAAAAATATGAAAGTAGATGAAAATAGAGAAGCCGATGTGAGTTGATGAATTGTCAGAAACAGTAATGGTGAAATAAGAATTTGAATGCATTGCATGCTTCACAGGTCAATACTTAAGCTTTCAAAGTACGTTCAACATAACACCTGCAAAATTCCTTTCATAAGGTCTGCATTTCATACATTTACCCATAAATTCAAATTTTTATTTCAATATTACTTTTTTTTGATACCTCGCAATTCACCGTCGACTCTTATCCAATTCTCTATTTTTACCATATATTTTTTCAGACAAATAAAAACGTTTCTAAAGTGATGTATAGATGACGTAGTACAATATATTTCGTTAAAGACGTACGCGACTCGCTGCAGCGGCGCGGGCGCGGGCGCGCCGCCCACGCGCGGGGCTGTGCCAAGGCGGCGTGCGCCGGGGGTGCGATTGCCTGCGTCTCTCCGGCGATCGTTGATGGCCTCGATGAGTGGCGACGGAGGTGATGCTGTGTTAGCCTTCGTCTTCACGGAAACGATAACATCGAAGTTCGTGAAGTATAGCGTTGTCCAATGATCAAGGGGAAACAATTCAGAAAGCAATGTACGGTGCTCAGTTTCTCAGGCGTTTGCACTGTTTAAAGTCCGTTTTGTAAAGATGTACGTTCGTTATTCAATTTTCATTTGTGTCTTTGACATACCACGCTGACATACAGTGTTTAATTGTAAAATTAGTAGTTACCAATCTATTATGGGTTTGTCATAAATTATTTTTTAGCTGGCGCTTCGTAGAAATCATGAAAACAATAATATATGTAATAATTATAAAAACTGTGTCCTTGTTCTTTTATTGACGATTTAACCTAAAACGAAATTTACTTTAAATATGCAGAATTCACAAACTCTGAAATTCAACTATTTGATATATTTTATTTTTCCGCGAAATTTTTCAATATTATAACCCCCTCATCCATTTCCTTTGTGCACGATACTTTCTTCATTCTGTTGATAAATGAGTTAAGCATGTTAGGCCCGAACGCCATTATCTCCGACATTGTCAACATGGCGGCATATAATTATCTTCGTTAATTTCTGATAAAAATAAATAGTGTATATGACTTTTTGCAAAACAAAGTTAGGGAAGAGGTTTTGTGGAGAAGGTACGAGAAGGCGATGTCGCCCTCTCGTCCAAATATTCGCAGAGAACATCGTGGTACTTAACTTCAAAAGACTACATGAGCTTAGGATCAAATTTAAAGACAGTCCCCAGAAAACATAATTGTTGTACTCAAGAGAGGATTGCAGCTAGATCTACATTCTAGTACGTTCGAGACGCGTAGTTTTGAAGAAAGGATTCTTGATGCTTACTTCCTTTGTATTGGAGGAGGTGTTTGCATTTGTTTTTTATTCCATCCAGTCTGTAATGAGGGATGTTAACAAGTATCTTAGAATTGTTTCTTAAGATCGTTTATTAATTCTCCTGAGGGATAATGCTGATACCGTTAACATTTTTTGAGGCCAATATTCATGGCGCGCGAAACTTCGTATACACTGGTTTATTTGAAGAAGTTTATAAACATTTGATTCGTGCCTCAAAGAATCTAACGTTTCATTTGGATGACACGGTGAACCGAATGATTCAGTCCAAAGTGCTCGCTTTCATATTATGATACTCAGAAAATCCCGTTAATATTTAATGTCACTTCTTTCCTTTAAATGGTGTTCGCATATAACTACGGTTCAACAAGTAATTGATCAGAATCGTAGACGCGCAACGTTGCCATGGTAACATGTTCACGCCAATAGTTTTATTGGAACAGGTATCCCAGCTGACGCTCTGGAGATCATTGTGAGCAACAGGATTTCTAATATTGTTTCTGTATGGACTTATTAAGTTCTGCCGTATCGTAAAATCCAGCATGAGAGCAAAAGGAGAATTCAAAGGGTGCGACGAAAATTATCATAAAAATTGTCTCCTTAGATATAATTCAAATGTCTTTTGGTGCGATTATATTTTGATAGGCATTCAAAATAATGTTTAGTACGATAATTAAATAAATATAGAAAGAAACATATCCGAAGATGAAATTCGAAATCGACCAACTCGGCAATATTCACCTGGTTTTCTTCCATTTTCAGATACGGTATGATTTCATGAATAATAATCTCGAGTTGTATTCTCATGTGTGACGGGACATGTACTTTCCTAAAACTTTTATCGTGAGGAAGAAGATGTCATAATTCTGACAATAAGTTGTTTGATGATATACTTTCTAGTAATGATAGTACTTATATGGAGAATCCCTTGCCTTCGATTGTTTAGAAGTCCCTTTACGCAGAGAATGAACTTGTCAACAGGAGCAATCACTATAATGACCACCATGAAGTGTTGCACCTACGCAGTGGCAGAGACTGCGAAATGTGCAACTCCTGCGAGTTATACCAAGACGATGTACAAATTTTGTGTATTTGAATTTCCCACTCGGGTAGGTCAGCAACCGCTCCACGCGGAACCAAAAGTTGTCGGTTTGAATCCAGTTTCTAGCGTGGGTGACGTCACCGTGCGGTTGCGGCGTGAGGCAAACATAATCTACATGTCATTGAAATCACCAGACATTATTCACATGTGGCCAAATGCGAGATGCCTAATCTGCTTGGCGGTGGAGGTGAGAGGAACGGATCGTGGAATGCGTGCGGGGCCCGTGCAGGGCGTGACGAGCGCGCCGCCTCCGGGAGTCGCGTGGCCGCCTAGCCGTCATCGCGTGGAGCCCGGAGAGCGTCGCACCTGGCGGGGCGGTGTGCCGAGGCATTATTGCCGAGTAGGTCCGATTCGTAGCGTCATCGAATGCATCTTCGTCTCTCCAACGGGTATGAGTTTCGCTCTAAATTTATTTGGTTATTGTAATAAACGTTATTTTAAATGCTTATCAAAATATAATCAATGAAATCAAATGAATGATCTGTTTTTGGGGACGTTTTTTACGAATGTTTTTTTTCGCCCGTTTGAATCCGTGTGTTGCGCCGTCGTCGGTGGGAGGGCGCGGGCGGGGAGCGCGTCTCACCTGGCGGGCCGGCGCCTGGCAGGGCGCAGGCGAGCGCCAGCAGGAACAGCGCAGCGCGCAGAGCACGAGCGCGGCGGAGGCGGCGGTGGCGGCGTCCCCGCCGCGAGCGCCGTCCTGACGCGGCCGTGTGCGCGGCGCCATGCGGGGCTGCTCCTTGGCTGTGTGGCGGCGACCGGGCGCGCTGGCGGACACGCGCCCTCCAACCGTCCGCGACGCCGCACAGCGGAGCACGCTGCCGGGGGGGGGGGGGGGGGGCGGGGGGGGGGGGCGGGGGGGGGGGGGCCGCGCAGCGCGCGCCGCACCGCCGCCGCCCGCGCGCCCCCACCGCCGCCGGCGCCCACGGCCTGCTGGGGCGAAACGACGCTCCGCGCGGTCGAAATTTTTACCAAGCACTTTCCGAACTTTGTGGCCTGTAACTTCATTTTGGGGATCTTGTGAAGCCTATGCAACCTCAAGGTTTAGAAAAAAGTCTGCTGAATATTGCTACAATGGTCATGACTCTTAGGAGAGATACGGGTCAAACGTCTGTGTGCTCTTTACCTAAGCATTGACGTGACCATAGGATCGAAATGACAAGATGCATTTTTCTTATAACGATAATCGTTTAATTTGCCAGATTCGTAAAGTTATCTGGCAAACGGAAGTTAATATTGTAACTTAATGGAAACATATATACCTTAAATTGGTGATGGAGATGTTATGCGGAACCACACCTAGGTCCCTAATCGTTCCGTGGGGCTCTGCCATGAGAGGTTCGTAGCGTAAGCCGTGCACTGACTGCCTCCGCACAGAAGTCGCAATTATGAAATAAAAAGTTCTTCTGACAATTGAAACCTGCGAATGGGGCTTGTGAGGGCCGAGCCAATTTTCTCGTGCAAAGGGTGAACGAGTGCGTATCATGCATGAGTCAGAGTTCGCGGCGTACGTTTCTGCGTGACCTTTCCGAAGCGCCTTTCAGTCGTCGCGGTTTCGTCGTGGCGCAGTGTGTCCTCGGACGTTGCGTCTGAAACCACGTCGCTTCCCTTCTGGACCGCAACGTGAACGTGGAGCTTGCAATTTTCAACGATGCGGTTTCAGCGATTTGTCCATTTGGTGACACATTTTTCTTCACATTATGTGAATTTTATAAATAGTTAATTATCAAAATTCAAAGTTTATCAAACGAAAATAGTTGCGGTTTCATGCTGATAAATGGTAGATTCGCATGTAAAACTAGTAACATATTTGTAGCTCGAACTTAACAATATTGCTACGCTTGTTATTCCTATGAAAATTATCGTAGTTCAACTTCTTCGCATTAGATTCTACACATAGAAATTTCCTTGCAAAGAATATAATATCGTATTATAATATAGATGTTATTTCATCTTCATTATTCAGTAGTATATTGAATTATACCGTGCCTTACTGTTTGTTAAGAGAAATATAAATAAATACAATTTATTCTATCTCGAAATTACTTAGCATGACAATAATAAAGAATTATAGGATAAATGACGTGTTGTTACTGAAATGTTAGGTTTATTTGTGAGTAAAAATTGTGTATTGTGTTTGGGTTTTTTATCAATCACTTTCTCATCGCGAGATTGTACCTAAACCTTTTTATTAGACGAGAGGGATCTTCTTAATGAAGAGTTTTACTGATCATGGCAGATAATACTTTGCTACTTAATTGTTTGATTAGCAAAACCGTTATTGATACACACTGTTTTGGTTGTCGTCTGAGGAAAGTCTAAAGTTTCCTGTTAATACAAATAGGCAAAAACCTACAGGATAAATTAATTTTTCCTCGTTATCTCATGCGCGTCTTAAGACAGTTGTCCGATAGGAAGAAGTTATAAATTTGTATCAGTTATCAGCATTTGTAGTTGAGAGTTGTGTTATTATTTGGACATAGATTTATTGTAATAGAAAATCAAAATATGTAGACACATATGTATTTATTCTTTCGAAAATATGGAGAAAAAAAAATAGAAAATACGATTACACTGTATTACTTAAAGATACTCGACAGCACTTTTCAAACTGGAAACGTCGCCAATTAGATCTAAAAATGGATTTGTAGCAGCGAAACGAACGTCCTATATCTATCTACAGAAGCAATGTGGACTCTAATCGTCACCACGCAATACGAGCTTTTTTTCTTAAGCATAAAAACCCACAATAGTATAAACAGTGGTGTTTACCAGGAGCTGGTGCGCACTTGAATATTTGTACCGCCTAGACAGTGACAAATAAGGGTCGGGGAAAGATTACCATCTCCCCTGTCAAATGTAACACTTTCTGTTAGTTGAACGCAATTTATTGAAAACAATTTTGATGGCTTTACTCTCTTTAGAAGTTTTCCCCATTAAGTCTGAGCGTTTAGAATGACATGAAAAGGATGGTGTATAGGTTCTCAGCGATGTGCTGGAATTGCGATATTGACGATATAGTTATTTATGCACTAAGGGCGTTATGTCCGACTGGGCTTTTTGTCGACCGAGATCATCATCATTTTGATAGAGATACTTATGGGATATATGAAACATTAGGGAGAACGTAGAAGCCGTTACTTCTGTTTCGCAAACATCCGCTCAAGCTTTATTCCGAGTTCTACACGATTTCCAAAATGTAGGGGGAAGGTTGACAATTCAGGGCGAAGATACGAAAGCTCAGTATTAAATTGATTTATGTAAGGCAAAGACGATTCAAGGAAAATATACTCGTATTTGTAATCTTATATCTGAAATGTTCTTTTTAGAAGTGTCAGCATTAAATAAATGTAACAAAATACGTAGTAATATGAGTGGGTTAAAAATGTAAAAATTTGGTAAATACAAATGACTAATGTATCTATATTGTTTTGAAAATTATTGAATGAGTATCTTCTACCTCTGAAATAATGTATTTACTTGAAAATCCGTTTCCTAATTATCGCCATAACTTTTTTCTTTCCTTAAAACTGACCATAGTTAAATTGCCAAACTAAAAATTTCCATGTTTTCTGTGTTCAGTATTTCGACAGCTGTACCGGGAGACGTGGCTCAGTGTATCAACTGATGTCATTGCAATGCCTCCGATCGGGAGGTCCTAGGTTCGAGTCCTGACAGTGGCAAGATTTTCAACACTGTCTTGTCAGTTAGGTCGAATTCAGTCGCTAGACGCCGGCGGCTCTAATCGGTAGTTTTCCGTGCTCTCTCTGATCAACACCAGGCGAATGCCGGAGCAGTACCCTAACAAACGGGTCTCAGATCGCGAGCAATCTTTCCTTCCTCTTCCTTTACTATCCGCACCCTTTCCACACACATTATCATGCACTTTACTTCCACACATGCCAGGAAATTGGTCGGGAGCTTTGAGCTTGTCCCGGCTGGGGTGGTGCCCTGCTGGTGGGAGGGATACCTGCTTAGGGAGAAACCCCGCTAGCCGTCGGTAGGTCAGCACCGGATTTCGTCATCCAGCTGAGGAAGATCACCTCCCGAGGAAAAAATAAGCAGAGTACTTACGGGAATAATCGCGCCCGGAGTTTTTAGCAACCAACTAAGCGACAGCTGCCATTTATCGCATCATTTAACATAACCACGTAACCCTGGTGGCAATTATAGTATGTATGTACTAACATCAGCAAACACAACATAAAAACGAACGTTGATTACGCACGAGATGACCTGGCGGCTTGCTGTAGTACGTTGTTACTGAAATTCTTAGTAAAAAATAGTGATCTTTATAAAGCGAAGTTAAAAATTATCAGTAAAAACGTTTACTAATCTGAAATCCATTATTATAGTACGTACGGTGAAACATGTCATTCACATTTCCTTGGGGAGATTTCTGGATGAGTACAACTGAATTTTCCCTTTCTGTGGGAAACTCATAGACACTGTAGAAATTTCTCTCGGTAGCCTTCAACCCTTTCCCAATTTCTAGCTAATTCGAACTCTGCAATGAGGGGAGATTTGCGGATGAATATTCGAACATTATCGTGATGTAAATTTGCTTATTGAAATGCTGCATAACCTTCTGTGCTGTCGTCAATATTCAAGAACAGTTTCGCGTTCGAATATAAAACAGATATGAGGTATCCAATTAAGTTCGTTTAATAAATTAAAAAGATAATAAAAATAAAAGGAAGAAATATATAAATTGGATAGGTAGAAAAGAAGCAATCTTCTACAATAAAAAGAATGTTTTGTGGAATAGTACTTCCTTTTACCAAGCGAGGAAGGAACTATAGATTATGAGAGATTGGAAAACAAGTATTTACAAAGTGTTTAAAAGAGGAACATTATTAATCTGTCATCTAGTGGTACGTTACTAGTAGTACACTCTTGGGTCTTCGTGATATGAATGGCAACAAGTTTTAGATGGCACGGCTCCAGCATGCCAGCCATCAAAACTTGAAGGGTTCGAATTTCGCGTGAGTCGCAATGTGTATCTTGTGATTGTGGCAAGGAAGAAAAAGGCAAACTACCCCGTTTCATATATTATGTAGATGATAATTCATTTCGCGAGATTTCATTATCCATTATTCTGGAAAGGAAAGATCACATCTCACACTTGGTCGCCTATACCCGGGGACATATTTACGCATAGGCACAGGAAGCACGTGCCTGCTGCGGTAAAATTTTAGGAGCGGCAAAAATTGTGAACTAAAATTCTGTCTAAGGAACCTCTTCTTTGTCGCATGTGATTTTTCTTCTTTTTTAATTTGTATGCTATGGGTTTTTGAACAAAATTATAAAGTATTGATAAATTAATTTATTAAGAGGCTTATTACCTTCTGCTCTATGATAAGTCAAAATGAGCGATGTTTACATTTCAGGTCATACAATTGAGACTTAATTACAATTACCGAAAAGAAGTCACGTTACATCTATTCTAGTTACTTTAATCGGAGTTCTTAAATCTTATGACTCTCTGGTGTAGTCAGTGTTGCCAGATCAGCGGAATTCCCGCCAGATTTGGCAGTTTTTCAATGAAGTCAGCGGGGGAAAAAATCGTTTTAGCGGTTAAAGAGAAATTTAGTCTTAAATATGTGACCAATTTTAAACATAAATTATACTTGTTAATATATATTACACAGGCGGCAATTTTCCGCATACCTACACGCGACCAAGTTGTTAATCCGTCTACATCTCACCTGGCGCGGGGAATACCCGCTGCTTAATTTCCTGCTTTGGCAAGTACCGAGGTTTTCGGGCCGCATGCGCGCAGGATGTAACTCAATATTTCGCTTTACTCTCACAACCATCATGCTGACAAAAACGCACCAGCAGATCTGGCGTCTACTGGATACGCCATCAGATTGCCATGCTCTCTGAGAAAATCTTCCCACAACGTAGTTGAGACCGCTTCGCCTGCTCGAAGCTTATCAGCTTTCCATGCTGGTGACATGCTGCCCCCTCTGCATGGGACAAGAATCCCTTCTCTCTTTTCCCTGCGCGTGTGTGTGTTTATGCGGGGGGCGCCACGACAAAGGCGACACCCAAACGGGGGCCGCACAAGTTGAAGAAACTGGCGGCTCGAGACCCCACCCGCCTCACTAGGCGGCCACTGGCGATGAGACTGGCGCTGTCAGTGACACCGGGACACTGAACAGCGGGATGCGAGTGTCCGAATCCCCAACAGGACTTTTATTTGTAGGTCTAAGGTCCCACGGCCACTAAGAAGCCGGCTAAGTGTATCTCAGAGCAGCTTTGCTGCTGCCTCTGCAGGTACTCTGACCGAATGTCGTAGGGTTCGAGTCCCGACGGTGGCGGATTCTCTGTTTAGCTGGGCTAAATGCAGCAACTGTCTGGATGAGAATTCTTGCGGCCGGCTGTTCTGATCGGAATTTTTCCGTGAGTTCTCCGACCATTACCAGGCAAATGCCAGGGCATAAACTAACAAACGGAGAACAGACCAGGCGCTATCATTCTTGTTCTTCGCTGCCCTATCCTCACCTTACTTACACATAGTTACACAAACGTGTACTACATTCCCACACACTTCGGTAGCCTGTTGGGGACTTAGAGCTTGTCCAGGGTGGGGGGCGCTGGCGGAGACACCTGGAAGGGGAGATCTCCCATGAGCCAACTTGACTTGTCGGTCGCCCCCGGATAAAAAAACATAACTTCACTAAAGGCAGTAATGACCATAGCAGTTGACATGCCCGGCAACTCAGCGAATGAAGCCACGACGTGGCGCGCAGTCGTGGTCCAGCCTCGCGTTGCGGCCCACTGCGCCGCCCGCGTGCCCCCACGCCCGCGCTGCACCACTTCGCCATTGGCGCGTGCGCCGGCGCATCGATCCCGCCGCCCCCGCCCCGCCCCGCCCCGCCTCCGCCCCCGTCGCCGCGGATGCTGCGCGCCGCCGCCGCCGCCCCCGCCGCCGTTGCCCGCTTCGCGGAGCGAACCGGAACATCCGCCGGCGGGTCACCCTCTGCGGAAATGTAGCAGCATCCCCCTCGCGAGAGTTGAGAGCGAGCGCGTCTGGTGACACGGCGTTTTCAAACTTCCTCCTGCGCGCCGCGCCAAAACCAATTTGATATCCCATCGACAGCGCGTGTCGCCTCTTGCCCGCCCCGCCCCATCCCGCCCCCGCCCTGCCCCGCCTCCGCCTTTGTCTGGTCACGCTCCCCCTCATGCGCCGCGGGGAGCGCCCTCGTTCTGGCGCATACAAGGTGGTCGCGGAGGCGCCAGCGCGGATGACCCCTTCAAGGCGCCCATCCAGGGGCGGTGTGCGGTTTGGAGCTCTCGTGCCTGGCACTCTTCCTTTCCCAAAATGACGTGGGAACGAGTGATATATCGAAACGTTTCCTCCTCGGTGTTATTACGTAGCAACTATTCGTTTTTTAAATGTTCAAGACATCATTAAAAAATGTCAATTGGGGAGAAAATAGCATTGAGAAAGAAATCTCCGGCTTTAATAATAAGGCGTCGGGCATTCGAAAGTATAATTGACCTTTTTCCATTTTTTAAATTTCAAAATCTTGAAGAAAATTGGAACTATACTTTAATCAAAAATCATTTTTCTTTTATTCGAGAATTACGTTTAAATAAATGACAGCACATTATATTACAATGCATATAAAGAAAAATGCCCAGCTATTTTAAAAAAATCCAAATGTCACGGGGCCTGCTTCATGTAAAGTATCCTCCCTCCATTAAAATATATAGATGATCTCCGGAACGGAACAGCTGTATCTTATTCGTGACATATTTACCAATTTCCATGTCAAACGCTTCCAATTAGAGACAGTTAAACGTGACACGTTCTTGCATCCATCTATCCATCTCGATTTTAGGGTAGAACATTGCGTGTATATCCTCGTCAACTGTATCAATCTCACAATTATCTATCTTTCGAGCAGTACTAATAGACATTAATCCCTACGTGTGTGTGTGTGAAGTTACACATCAAAAAAATATTAATCACAGTGACCAAAATTTCGAGACTATGTTGTTGAAGTTATTCCAATATTTTCCTCCCTCTACTATAGAAGAGGGACGACAATGAAAAATCAAATGAAAAAGAAACCTGCTCGATGAGGCAAAGGTGTAAGAGCAAGTTGAAAGTCCTACTTGAAGACAGGTTTGTCATGACAATAGCTGGAAACTTCAAGAATTCAAGATATCCCGAATCAAGACTAACTGCATCCCCAATACAAAATTGAGCTTATACAATTCCTCTATTCCCATAAAATCTATATACCCTGCGTAACGGAAACCCATTTTAAAGAAAAGCACAAGATCTTCAAGAGGATACACAATTCATAGAAAAATAGTCGCACAACCAAAATGGAGGTGTGAGCTTTAAAATCCAATTTAATCCATTATCTCATAAATACACCCACACTTTTTAAACTCGAATCAGTGGCAATAAATGTAAAAATTGCTAACCAACCTTGGTAAATAATTGCAGGCGAAATAATTACTGGAGAAAATATTAACAAGAAACTCATTGAAAGTAATATCTCGTCTAACCCCCATATATTATTCATATGCTCATTTAAGAAACCTGGAGATACTAAACATAGTTATCATAATCTCAACTGTGAATTGTCTCCACCGCATTTGACCTCCAGTTAGATCACTTACCGGTTTTAATTACAACACAACTACCTCCCCCGCACTCACCGCCTCCAAAACCAAATACCCTAAAAATTATTTGGAATACATTCACCCAACCACATACCAAAAATAAAAATACTGCCAAACGCACTAGAGATAAATCAGGCTATAACACATTTAAATTCTGTAATCCGAATTACACCAATAAACGCAGAAATAATAACTAAACCCTCAATTAAATGTTGTAATGAAAAACTACCGAGTGAAATAATAAAATTAATAAACGAAATATAAAACAAGAAGACTTTGGACTCGTCCAAGAACGTGGGGTCTGAAAGCTGAACTAAATCTAATAACTAGTATACCAAGGAATGTACTAACAAACTACAAAGACCAACAGTATGCCAACTTTGTTCATTCCGTAGCACTAACAACAATTCCGTATGGATTTCCACAAGAAAAATACTTGGTCAAAAAGCCTCCAACCTTCCACTAAGCACAAGCACAGAGAAAGTGTTCACAACAAAGCAGAGCAGAACTAGCCAAATTTTAGAATTTGTTGGTGTGTTTTAAACCAACAGCTGTACAATGAATTCCAACCCGAAACAATAGAAAGCCACATCACATATCTCTCTATCTCTCCACACAGATTTACCATAACTTGCCTCAAATCACCAGATTACGTCCCCTCCGGTTAGGCAGAAATCCCACTCATGATACCTATCTTAAAAATAAATTTCCCTTTCTAACAAAGTTTTCCGAAATGTAAATAGCCTGAGATCTCACCATAAAGGATTCCTCTCCCGAAAATTCAATTTTTGGAATTAAGTTATGAGGATCAAGTTTATATTAAGCCAACAATACAAATGTAGAGTGTGAACTGTACGTTGTAAAACCTTTGTAATAAAAAAGAGCTAGGAAATTTATGCAGTTTTTTGCCCATAAAATATGTAAGCAAATATGCCACAGAAATGCACAGGGGTATATAAAATACGCACCATTATAAAAACATAAATTTTGTAATGACAATCACAAATTTTTGCCACCGAGAGAAAGAGAGTGTTCGCAAATTAAAAACAGATTATCTACGTCTTTACATTTTATTTTTAACCGCGTAGAGAATCATAAGCAAACTGCTAAGATTTTTTGTTCTTTGTAAGCGTCTCCAATTTAACGAATTGTCTTGTTCTTTGTAAAAGATCTTTCAACATTACATGGTGTGGTCGACGCATATTTGTATTTTGACCTGTTTGTGCTGAACACTAAAAGAGGTCTCTATAGATACACTAGCGAATGTATTTTATCTAGTGTAAATCATCTTCAATTTTATCATTTACCGATTCTAAAATCACTCGATATCGGAACTAATTTAACTTAGCCAGTCTTGACAGTCATGTAAAAGTTTTGTATACGTCTGTTAGAGAAACTTTTTGTTTTGTATTAATGAATAGTTTTTTATTGTAAATGTGTTTTTATACTCAAAAAATTAAAATATGCATTTAAATTCATATTTATCACCCAAACCCCTATAATATTGTATGCAAAAAGGGTTCTATCTCAGATTCATTATTTTCCTGTGAAACAGATTTTACGTTTCTGATAGATATGAACAAACACCATGCCATTGCATCAACTTCTCAGCTTTACACGTTACTGTGCTCTTAAAAGAAAATGGATTAGGAACCTGAACGGCAAGGGATAGAGCACAAAAATATCATTAAGCCTGTATCCTGATAGTAGCCTGACTTGCCACTTGATATATCCATTCGTATCAGTATTCTAAAAAATAATTGTATATATAAGTTGGTCTGATCGATTGTGGTTTGTGGCAAAAGCATTTAGAATATAGGGACGTGAATTGGTTCTTGAAATGGTGCATGAATTGGCTTATACAGCGTTAATTTGATCAGAAAAAAATAAAAACATTGAGACTGTATATTGGAAACATTCGTGCGTTTCTTTTTGAGAGAAAATTGAATATGTTAAATAGCTTATAAGTTTAAGAATACTGCAAGGTGCTTTTAAGAATATAACCTGTTTAATTACACGCATTTCCAATAATTTGCAAAAAAAAAGAACCATTTAAATGAAATCAAAATTTAATGTAATTCAAATATGTTTCTTGCGATCTTTTATAACGTTGAAATAAATCATAATCTTAAGGAGTACTAGATCACTAAACTCTTTTCCGAGTGTACAGATTTGCACGTTTCGCAAATTTTCATCACATCGAGTTTCGATTTTCAATGGAACTACATTTTTATTGTGTCCGTAAACGCTCGAATTTCCAGGAAATTAATGCACTAGCTTACAGACATTTTTTGACTTTGCCACATACAGGTCAAATCAATAAGTGGTCCTATGCTACCTTCGGTAAATTAAGTGAGAGCATTAATTTCCGAGGGAAAATCGCATCAACAACTTGTTTCTTATCTGCATTGCGATTTTAAGAAAAATATATCTAGAAAAAAATACATTTATTTTTAATATAGTTTTTATTACATAGATGTGATTTTTAGTGCCCGCTAGGCCATACAACAGCATAGTGCATTTTTTACCAACAGTCGCATGCTGATATACTGCCTCGCTACTGCACGGGTCTTAACTTTTCTATCACCCCATCCTTCCATATCATCCCAAATACTTTGCTTCTTCTGTGATGCGCTTTCTTTCGTTCGTCGCGCCCATAAACAGCCGTGGCAAGTAATGGTTTCTAACGTGGCCTCCACTCTAGAGTTCCAAAATATGAACCATAAAAGACGTCCCTGGAGAGAAGACAGAAGGGGGACTGAGAACCTTTTTTGTCCCAGCTGCTTTCTTTTTTTTAAACAAAAACTGAGAGCAGCTTCTTGTATTTCTTTCTTAACATTTATTATTTTTGTAATGTATTGTATCGATTGGTCAGATGGATTTTAATAACCGGATTATGTGATCTTTAATTAATTAATATTTCTCCCAACTTGACTGAACACAATCATATAATGAGCAAGTCTTTAATCGGAATATGTTGATAAGTGACGCATTCTTTCATTTACGCATCAAACAAAAATCCTAATTATTCATCTAATAATGCTCTATCACTAAGCCGATGATAATGTGCTGCTGCCAGACAAGCAATAAATGCTATCATATTTGCGTTTCATTGGATTTTGTGACCGTTCGCCTCTAGTAATATTCAACGGGAGCACCTCCGTATTACGGTCGCAACATAGCCGCCGGGGCCGCTCAAATCTCGCTGAGCTGCGTGCAATTAAATGGGCCGTAATCTTCCTGGGAGTCTCGGGCAGTGCGATTGCGAATAGGCGCAGGCGGGCGGTGCCGCCTCCACATTCCTTTGTGCCTGGGAGAGCAGGTCCCCCCTCGTGGCCCCGGGTAACCCCCCGTTGGAGCGCCGCCCCGCGCCGCGCCGCGCCGCGCCGCCCCCGAGAGAAACTGACAGCGTTGTTTTGGAATAAAAACGCGCTCCAGATGTGGGCCGGTCCCGGGGGACGCGCGACGTCGTTTAGCGGCCCCGGAAAGCGATATTGTAGCAGTCAGCCCGCCCGGTGCTCACGGTACCTGCCACTGGCGTCGGATGCGGGGGTTATTAAAAGAAAATCTGCTGCTTCTAGTCTGCGCTTCTAGTCAAAAGTTTAACATTTTTTGTGAGTGTCCGTTAATGTAGGTCAGCATCTCTTTTTTACTTTCTTTTCTTTTTTTCTCGTTTTTGGGAAATACCTAAAATTAAGTTAAGGCTTAAAACGTGCTGCTTTCCTCCCAAACAAGGTGGTTTTAGTTAAACTTAACTCTTAGTTTATTTTCCGAGCATTACCTCGCAAGTAAGGTTTGTTCTTGCAAACTTTCTGGAACTCGTAGAATACTGATTCCACTAAGAACAAGCCTTGATACAGACAGGGGGCGACCTTTCTGTTTTCATGGAGATTGTATTGAATTTAGGGGTCATTAAATTCTCGACGAACTGGTTGAATGTGTTTTTGAGGTCAGACATAAAGTATCTTTATATTAACATAGTAGGTACGGATTGGCTAAACTCGACAAGAATTCATTCAAAACTCTTTTTTTAGTACGCAGGATGTCTGTCAAGAGAAATATGAGAAGTAACAACAATTCGAGACAGTATTTTATTCTTTATTCGTTCAGTATCTTACATTTTGTACATGATAATATTTTATTCAGTTTTTCTACTTAAATAATAAATCAGACTCTTGAATTAACAAAAGTTCTTTTCTCGACTTAATGTATCTGCATCTTCCATATCAAAGCGACACAAATAAATAAAACTCATTATTATGAATTTTCATTAAGCGTATTGATGCTGCGTGTTGTAACATATTGCTAAATACGTATCGAAATTCAGTGGGAAAAAATAAATGAAATATTTTTATTCCATTCTTTTAACCAGCCAGATTTTTAAACAAGAAAGCAGGTGTTGTCCTCATTAAAGTGTATTGCAGTTGTTTTATTGACAAAAACTATTGGTCATTTTAACGCTAATGTTACGCTCGTAAATAAGTGCATTTTGTGCGTACTAAAATAGGCGTTGTGAGAGCGCTTAATTACGTTTCCAAAATTAAGTTCGAACACCCGAATAGAAAACATGACGTTTTCTGTTCTTCCTGAGGTGAGCTGGTAGAGTCGGTCACGTTTTTTCCATCTATCTATAGATTTGGCATCGTTTCCTAAACCATTTCCGCGTTTTCAGAAAAAAATTGACTGCTATAAATCGCTTTGAAATGACGCAAGATTACACACGACACACTTAAACGTTGCTTAATAAGCGTAAGGTGTGAAATATTTCACGTGAAAAGTGTAATAATGTTGGATAATCCCATTCAAAGAAAGATATAAACTAGTGATGCTACAAGACCATAAACGTCTTAATATTATTCGTAACAGTTACGTAATATAACATAGTATCTTCTATCCCATTATCATGTCAGCCATTACACTCCTCACCTAACGGAGAAAAAATATTTAGCTGTATTTATCTACTTTTTTTATTTACATTTCAAATGTTTAAATGAAAATAGATTTCTACCCTTGAAATGAGTATATTGTGTACCTGCCACAAAATTTATAGGAAAAAATAGGCTCTATGGTTGGGAACCCACGTGCTTTTACGCTCTGATCTTACTGGAGAAAACATAATAAGCGAGTGTTTTCTGCACTAATTATATTAGTTACTATGATACCCCACATTTCAACACGAAAGTTCGCGAAAACTACTGACGTTTTCAAGAATGTGCACATTGTAAGATTTGAAGACCAAACAATAAGTAATATATTTATTAACAAATAAATCTCTAGATATATTATTAAAGGTGCAAAAGGAATCTGAAAACAACTGAGAATGCTCTGTGCCCGATTTTTTTCTCCTCTACCAACAGGGCTTTCTGCTGCTGCGATGTTGGAAATTGTGCCAAACCGTTTTCCTTTTCGCACACTTTATTTATTGTGGAAGAGGCAGAAGTCGAATGGTGCTAAATCTGGGGAGTAAGGTCGATGTGGACAGACAGGAACACTTTTTCCGGCCAAAAGCTCGCGAAACAAAAGTGACGTGTGACGCGGCGCGCTGTCGTGGTGAATAAGGAAGCCATTCGCTCATTTTTCTGGGCGACGCATTTGAAAACGCTTTGCACGGACCCGCACGACATTAATTCTTCGGTAAGCTCTCGAATAAAATCATTCGTTTGTTTGAACGAATACTTTTTGCCATTTTTTAATACGTTTTGCGGTTTTTGGTGTCGAAGGACGGTCTCAACCGTTGCTCGACACAAACCGACTCTTTTCCGCCTTTCAGTCGCTCGTAAACAATCCTCAGAGTTACATTATCGCCATTCACTGATTTTAACATTTCATGAGCTTCTTTGCCACTTTTTTACCAATTGAAACAAAACTTAATGCGTTTTTCGAAATCCATGATTCACGACAGATCCCGCCAGACCAGGCCATCGGACATATCAGATCAAATGGCGTCAGCAGTTGTTGCTATAAACAGTCATTCATCGTATTATTTATCTCACCTCGAATGTTGATGCTGAAACGTTAATGCTAACTGAATAGTTTATCAATATTATTATTAATACTGTCCTTACTATAGTGTACTCACGAATCAGTATGACCGACAGAAGACTCGTTTTATAATGGGCAGTTCATAAATTACGTAACGAAAATTTGGAGTATTTTAAATTCCCCTTCTCTCCGTGTAACGCGCGCTTGCACCCCCCGGTATAGTTACGTAACAGGCGACAAGACCCCCTCCCATTTACAAGATATAAAATAAACTTGTAAAGCGATAACCACGAATCGTATTAATTTTATTTGTTTTACTTATTAAAATTAATGATAATTAGAAGCGTGCGATGCGGGCTGCACCTAACAATTGATTGGGGCAATTTGTGAATGAAGGAAGGACGCATAGGCGAGAAATTGTCCGGCAAGAAGTGCTCCCCGTCGTGGATGACGCATGAACTTCGAGTCAACTGCGCTAATTTAATTGGATTTTAGAATATTCATAGATAGGTTTTGAATATTTTCTTCGTAATCTAACAGTGTCAATCAACATACCACAGACGAAAAATATTTCCATTTATTGTAACAAAGTGTGCATCATAATTTGTTTATTTATTTATATTTTTCAATTTAATTTCTTTATATTTTATTGTTATAGGGTAAGACTGAATAAAAGGAATTATTTCAGCGAATGCTAACGAAGGATAAAACACATCTGTAATAAGCACTGTATAATGCGCTCATTATCAACAGATATATTTTCCGAAGTTTGTTGTGAGATTTTTTCAAAATAATATATGACCAAATTAACAATGGTATATTTTGATACTAACATAATTCGTTCCAATTCAACTGTTAAAGTACATTTAATTTCATCTATAATATTTCTACACTGCCACTAAACGTGTCAGTCTCCGCGGAAGCGCACATATAACATACTGCCCACTTCCTCCGAACGTGCCAAGGAACCAGTCGGCAACCTGAGCTCGTCGGTGTCCCCTATGTTACCTGTAGGAGGTGAAGATCGTCATTCAATGGACGTAGGCTATATCGATGGAGGAGTAGACACTGGCTTCCAGCGGTTTCTTAGGTGATGTGGCGTCGTAGAGGGCTGATGCGTCGTGGAGCAAGTGACTTTAATACACAGCTCAACGGAACATATCTTTATAGAATTTTGAAAAATGTATGCTATTGAAAAAAATGTGGTCCACAATTATTTTTATTTTTTTCTGCTACGGTATAGCTTGTTATTGCCTTCGATACGGAATCTCCATAAATACTACATAACTTACCTGATCGTGGTTACGAGGGAAATACGAAGACAGTTGAATGATGCTACATATTCTCTTATGGAGGGAATTATGAAAGGCAATTATGGGAGGAAAATATGAAAAGACAAACCGAGTTAGTTAACATCTCTTTAATTAGTAAATAAGTGAATCTGAATCAATAAACTTAGGTAAAACATAAAATATGTATGTACCACGGGCGTAAACTGGTTCTAATGATCAAGTCGACAAAATTCCCTCGGGCCTATAACGCCCTTGGAGCATAAATAACTATTAATATAATTTGTTCTGAAAGATTTTTACTCTTGTAATTTTCTTGGCTACCGCCGGTAGCCCACAGTATACGCCAGTGCTGTTATTATACCAATGAGGAGAATGCAGGACATCCGCAACTTGGTAACGACAGTCAGCTGCTGAAGAATCTTGTTTTTTTGTTGTCTGTGTGAAAATGTTAAATGTATTTGTCCCCTTTGATTCTCTAAACTCAAACTTATCAAAACTGCGATTAGTCTCATAAAATAGTTATGATATGAGAGTAATAATCCAAGGCCCACTATTAACAAAAATTATCAATTTCGTAATTTAAGTACAAGTACTTGTAATTCTAGAATCAAACCATGATATCTTATTAAATACTATCAACATCAATATATCATCTTTCGCAGGTCGAATAGTCAAAGCTTAACGAAAAGTATAGTTCATTGGAATGCTTAAAAAGTTAACAAAACGTTGTGAGATATTAGTACAGTAACATCTTACTTTAATATTTGATTTCTTATCAAATTTGGCATAATCTCGCTTGATAATTCTTCAATCTTGTATTGTAATCTCGACATAGTCAATATATAATATTTTAGATAACCATTTGTAAAAGCTGTTCTTTTGAAGAGAGTGTTTAATTTCTAGCAGTAGAAATTGAAGAAAATTCAATTTCTAGCACTAGTGCTAAAAGGAGACAATGTTCAGAGAAATCTGTGACTAAGAAGAAAATAAATTAATTTTAAAAAAAGAAAACTTTTGTCTGATTGCACCAACTACTACTGACTTTAATGTAACATTGTACACTTAAGTAATTGTATACCCGAATGGAAATAAAATAAAATGAAAGTGAATAAGGCTGTCTAAAATATAGTTTATGACACACGGAAGACGTGGTGAAAGTGATTTTATTTTGCTCGTAAGATTGCTCCACTCACTTATCGACTTGGAGTCGCTACCTTACCTACTGACAAAATAAAATACAACCTTTTCCACTCTTGTCTTCAATAACTCTCAAGCAGTTGTCGGGTGAGATGATAAAACTTAAGGTCCTTATCGTAATTCCTACAGAAATGTGGTTTCGGAGTGGCCTTTTTTTGGCGTGTAACAGCAGTTGACCTGAGCGCCCGTTCGCTTGGTTGCAGAGGCGCGGTCGCACGGCGTGGGCTACTTCGCGTTCGCGCAGGACGAGGAGGAGCGGCGGCGGCAGCAGGAGGCGCTGGCGAAGCTGCGCGAGGACACGCACCGCCAGCAGGACGCGGCCAAGGAGGTGCGGCGCCGGCGCCAGGCCGCGCTCAGCGCCCGCGTGCGCGCCGCGCGCAACCGCCAGCGCGCGCGCCTCGGCCTGCCCCCCGAGCCAGCAGGTGAGGTCGCGATCATTCAATTAGATAATAATGTAACTACCAACTAAAATATTGGGTAATAATGCTCGGGCTCATGCTGGTAAAGCTAGCATCCCCTCGTTCACAAAACAATTTTTAAAAAAATCGTTTGCTATTATTTTGGGGTAATTTCAAGTGACCCCAAAAATGGGGTACCTCCCAACACTCCCAAGTTAGAATATCAAAAATGCACTGGTAAAGCATCCCCACGTTCTTCAAATTAAAAAAAAATACGGTCAAAACAGAACTTTCGGGTCTTTTGAGTCACTTTTCAAAACTTCGAAACTCATCCCCTACTTACGAGAAAAAATGAAAACTACCCCATTTTCTGAAAACTTAAAATGTCTTGCACCATACGTTTTGGCTAATTGTGGGCCCTTTAATGTCTTTCATAATATATTTTTGTTACCCCACAACCTCTAGAAAATAAAGTTTCAAAAATGGGTTTGTATAGCTAGCAACCTTTACTTACATTTAATTTTTTTAGTATTAAAACACGAATTTTGAGCTCTCTTTGGCAATTTTTCAATTTTTTTGAACTCACCTCTACCACGAACTACGCTAAATACGAGAACAAAAAAGAATAACACCCCAACTTCTGAAAACCTAAAAATATCTAGCGCTAATTTTGGGCTCTTTAGTGACACCAAAAACATTGTTTCTGATGCCCTACACCCCCAAGACGTTTTCAGCAATGTATATGGAAAAGCTAGCACCTTTGTGCTCAAAACTAATTTTTTTTTCTTATGTATGAAACTCAACTAATATTCAAACGTTACAACAATTTTACTTAAAGGTTAGTACGGGACTATATTTCGTCAAACATGAAAAGAATCACGATATATCCTGAAAATAATTTTGGACATTTATCCACAATTCGAAAATCCAGAAAAATCTCATTCATACTCTTGGAGAATTATTCCTTAAACAAGCATTTTGTACAATATAAAATCAAAAAAGCTATTTGTTTAGAGTTTACAATTCTATATTATACATTTTAATTGATTAATTAGTGATTCCGGATACGTCAACGGGTAAGGTCATTAGTGGCGTAAGTGTAGTTCATGTTTTCACCGCGGGAGATGATGGAGATCTTCCCCCGCTGACTGACGACATTCGGCACCGACCTACGTCGGCTTGCCGGGATTTGCCCCAACCAAGCATCTCACACCAACCGCCCCTAGCCGGGAGAAGCTCGAAGCTCCCAATTGGTCTCCCGATAAATGTGACGGTGTAGTGCACGTGAGTATACGTGTGAGTAAGTAAGGAGTGAGGACAGGGCAAGGAAGAGGAATGAAAGTACCCTTAGTCCGTGACCCGTTTTTTAGGGTACCGCTCCGGCATTGGCTCGGTGTTTAATCAGAGAAACCACGGAAAACTACCGATCAGAGCGGCCGGCCGCTAGAATTCTCTGTGCTGATTGACAGCGGCTCATTTTGACCTAGCTTCCTGTACTAATGTCGAAAATCCTGCCACACCGTCGGGTCTCGAATCCTAGGACTTCCAGGTCAAACGCTCTGTAGTGCCATCCGTTGATATGCTGAGCTACCATTGCCGCTCCAGTATGTAGGATATCAATATAAACCCTTACGATAGTTTTTCATTCGTATGGAAAGTTTCGAATACGGAGGGAATATGGATGGAGGGAGGACGTAAGGCAAATTTTTAGAATTATCTTCCTATCACTCTGCGAAACTGAGCGACCGGGCAACCCTCAGGGAAATCTTACATAGTTCCCCAAGTTCATTTAAAATCAAAACTCCATGTTAGAGGTGCTTCCAGTACAGTTGATTCCTCACCACCGAACGGTGGTCGCCTAAACGGCAGGCAATTTGCCAAACACATGCGCGAAGGGTGTTGTATCGGCAGGCGTAAAATTCAAAATCATCCTTGCTTGTTTTTACTCGCGTCTCTGGACTGAAAATTATTATAATTGGTATGTCCCTTACCTCCTGTTTCACATTGGAAAGGAACATGTACAAACGATTTAATATTATTGCAGCTCAAAATTATAAAAGACAAATACCAGTATGCACATTCTGATGCAGGAGAGGGATACGGGGATCATCAGTGAAACAGGATTATTCATTTAACATAAAACAATGAAATAAACGTATTAACAGAATTATAATATTAAATAAAACCGTACAATTAATGTGTAACAAAGAATTCAAGACAAAATTATAATCTAGTGATGCTACAACAGCACATACTTTATCGTATTATTGATAATGATTATCGTCATGAAATTATAATGCAGCAACTTTTATCTTCCTAACACCTCAACCAATACTTTCAAAACATAAAAATATACTTTATTATAAGATAGAATATTTTTATTTCATAAACAATAATTCTATTTTTCAAGGTTTCGGGATCCCTAGCACTGGAGTTTTCCTTTGCCAGGCCAGATTCTTTCGAGTTTAGGCCGGCAAGAGTGCCTCAGGACCTCAAAAGATGTACTGCAGTGCCTCTGGCCGAGAGTTTGTCAGGTTCGAGTCCCGACAGTGGCAGGTTTTTCGACATTAACAGTCAGATCGAATTCAGCCGCTGTGTGGAGGAGCTTTCTCGTAGTTAGCTGCTCTGATCGGCAGTTTTCTGTGATTGCTCCGATCAACACTAGGCAAATGCCGGAGCAGTAACCTAACAAATGGGCCACGAACCGCGCGCGATCTTTCCTCTCTCTTCCATCCGCACCTACTCTTACATGCACTACTGTAATTTATACATCATTAATAATTCATAAAAATATACTTTATTATAAGATAGAATATTTTTATTTCATAAACAATAATTCTATTTTGCAAGGTTTCGGGATCCCTAACACTGGAATTTTCCTTTGCCAGGCCAGATTCTTTCGAGTTTAGACCGGCAAGAGTCTCGGCACTACTCTAGCACACTTGTGGGAAGACCAGTTGAAAGCTTGGAGCTTGTCCCGATTGGGGCGGTGCCCCGATGGTGAGATACTTGGTTCGGGAAAAACCCTGCAAGCCGACGTAGGGTGGCGCTGGATCTCGCCAACTAGCAGAGGAAGTTCACCGCCACCTCCTGTATTACGTGTACTAAACTTACGGGACTAATAACCTACGCAATTAACGCGCCAGGAATATCTAATCTATCAATCTAGTTTAGACCACATATTCCGTGTCAGAATTAGGTAACGAAGCGGAACTGTTGAAGTTTTGTAAGAAGGCTCGGTATAATTCTAAAAATTAAAGTTTCATATTTTATGCTGCAAAATTGTTCTAATTCTTCTAATTTTATTGTTATTATTTAACATATTTCTACGCTGAGTGTGCTAAGCTGTAATATAATGCACTACAGCCCTATATCACGTAAATGATACATTTTTACAGTTTTTCTATCTGTAAAAAATATTTTTTCAACTGTTAGGTCAATGACGTCATCTCGATGTGATTCTCATCGAGTTTCCTTTGATCCGTTAAACAAACGCTAATATAGCTCATTTGCCTTGCTTTTGAATAATTAAAAGTAGTTTCACCACCGTCAAAAGCTACATTCAGGGTCATACTATTTTTGACAAAGGTAAATACGTTCATATCTCTGTACTGGAATCTCTTTGTTACCAGATGTTAGACATATGTACCACACAATTAACCGCAAGGTTATTCGTGAAAAGATCTTAGTATTACATACGTTACTCTGTAAAAGGTAATGTTAAATGCGCTATTATTAAGACTCATCATTACGACTATTCGAAATATAGTGTTTATCTAGATAAAGTATGGTTTTAAATGCCGTAATGCCATACAAACATAATTATCAACTACAACTTTAAACTAATTAATTATTCAAGACTTTGATAAAGCATCTGTCTCTCTTTTTTCTTATCTTGTTAAGATGAGCCTGATATTAGAAATGTACAATATTCTCTTCATGTACTCATGTTAGGTATTATGAAAATTCCTATGGAATTTTTGTAGACAAAGCCTGTAGGCATCGTAGAATTCTTACAATCATAAATCTACGTGATAAAGATATCGTATTTTTGTCACAGGATATCCGGCCGTCGGCTTTAATGCCCCACAATTCAGATTTCGAACGAGATCGATCGTATCGTTAGTTTAAAACCGACTAGACATTTTTACGGCTATAGTATATTTTACTATTCAAGACAACGGTGCCAAACCAACGGCCCACTTGAATTTCTTCCTGCAGATATTCGAAAGAATAAAATTGATTTTCTGAACTTAATTGGAATATTCAGTGATGTTTCTTGGATATTTTAAAAAAGTTTCATAATGTAGAAACAAATATTGTGGGTACAAGTCCTAATAAAAATTTCAAAAAGACCCTTTTATTTCTGCGAAGCCGTGGAAAGCCTGACAGTTTCTGTATACAAGACGACTTATTTCGGGTGTAAGAAACACGCCAGGTCTAAACTCGAAAGAATCTGGCCTGGCAAAGGAAAATTCCAGTGTTAGGGATCCCGAAACCTTGCAAAATAGAATTATTGTTTATGAAATAAAAATATTCTATCTTATAATAAAGTATATTTTTATGAATGATATGAACAAAGTTTTCTTTGCCATTTTGCTGAAAACTGTTTTTTACTGTGTTAAATTTCGTAAAAAATTTCTGTTGTCTAATAAGTTCAGAAGCCAGCGGCGTGGGTAGACTCTTTGTCTTCATGGGAAAAAATCAAGATCAACCTTATTAAGATCAGTATGGATCTGAAAATGACCGAGTTGAAGAGAGAGAGTGAGAGAGAGAGAGAGAGAGAGAGAGAGAGAGAGGGACGGAGGGAGGAAGGAAGAGAGAGGGGGAGGGGGAGAGGGAGAGAGACCAGTGGAACGAAAGCAATATTACAAGAACGTCTTACTAATGCGATGAAAGCAGCATCGAAGAGAGAATTCAGTGAATATTCTCTTCGAAACACCCGGAAACTTTGTGGACTTCTCTGCAATATTAAAAGAAGAATTGTCAGAAACGGTGGGACAAGAGTTGTGCGAAAATTACAGAATTTTAGAAGAAAAATTGACAATCTCAGCATTGTGGAAGAAAAGGTATTAGAAAATCTAGAACAAAACATAATCCAGAGTAATAAAATGGTTCGACAGGAAATTGAGGAGATAATTTTGAAGAACGAAGAAAATATGGATGACAAAAATTTTGAAGAACGAAGAAAGTATGGATGATAAAATTTTGAAGAACGAAGAAAAATTACATGTTAGAAGAGAACCTAAAGGATTTTAATTTACCAACAGCATTTTCTTTTTCGTCGTTTCCTGTTTCGTTATAATTTTTCTTCACTCAAAGAAATACCTCCTTTCTTCATTAGTTGGTGAAAGGGACGTAGAGAAATTTGCGTGGTAAGACGGAAGAGCAGGTCTCATGACCTAAGTCTCGGCACGTAAAATAAGGCATCAATTAAAATCAACTGAAGAATCAGAAATAGACACCGTACAAGAACCACTGGGAAAGGCACGAGTGAAACCACCTACCTTTGATGGCAATTCCTTGGGGCCAAATTATTTCAAACAATTCGGGGCTGCTGCATCAGCAAATGGCTGGACCACGATAGATTGTGCTATGGCCCTGATTGAGTCTGCGTGGCAGCGCCGTCGACATTGTGAAAACAATACCGACCAAAGAACAGGCGAACGTCGAGCAAATTGGCAAGAGATTTAAAACTCGTTACGGGCAAGCACGCTTAGAAGACGTGTTCTTTACCCAACTAAAGAATATTGAACAGTCTTCAAGAAATGGAAGCTGGTATTGCCCGTTTGATGCGCCTTTCTGACACTGATCCTGAAAATTCCCTACAATGCAGCCGGCCGAAGCTTCATTGATGCGCTCCATGACGCAGAAACTCAACAGGCATTAAGGCTGGCAAGACCTAAAACGTTAGCTGTCGCATTGAGTCACGTGCTAGACTTCGAGGCCGCAAACAGAATATCGAAAGGTAACGGACGAGTGCGAGCATTGCAGCACGACGTAGTGCGACGAAAAGTATTTAAAGGCCATAATGGAGAGATTGCTAGACGCACGCAACTCTAGTGTTGAAAGGCGGCAACCTCGCTGTTGAAATTGTGGAGACATAGTTCTCGTCAAAGTCTCATCGTGATTGCCCCCTAAAGCAACAAGGTTTGGAGCAATTTGCTTATAAACGCAGCAGCCAGCACAGAAACTAAAGCAGGTTGATAGAAGGAGGAACCTATGGACCTGTGAAACAAGAGCCTCACCTTACAAGGTACACGTTGCGTCCTTTTGACACTGATATGACAGCCTTTTGTAAGTCGCACTCTTAAATGGAAGGCGATGCGTTTTACTCCTGAACACCAGTGCAACAAAGAGCATTATAAAAATCGATTTTGCCAAGTCATTTCACCTTGTGTCATCCAAATGGAAACTTTGAACAGCCACTGGGAACTAGGCGAATGTTGTTGGAGAGATGGGTGCTCTCCTTGTCATTGGAACTGCTGCTTTCAATCATCGTCTATTGATCGCAGACATAGAAGAAGCAATTTTAGGAATGGGTATCATGAAGACATGGATGTCAGTTATATTTTCGAGTCGTACTGAGGCTCGACGAAGTAGAATTGGTCCTGCATTCGCGTAACAACATCGACGTAAATGTGATTACTGCTATCGACGTAGTCTTGACGGAGTGTAGCGAGATATTTATAGAAGCAACCCTGACAACGACGTACCAGCTGGAGAGATTGCTATTCTGGAACCCAAAAGACAGGGAGAAGACTTCGGCCGAGGAATTATAGTATCCAAAGAACAGGTCAGAGTGAATCGAACAATACCTGAAAAAGTAATGAACATTAATCATAATCCTGTTAACTTAAGAAAAGACAGTAATTGGTTATTATTCTATGGCAGCATCTGTTTTGCAAAATGTTTATGCCGAACCACTACCTAAAGGATTTCTTCTGAACGGCTAAAGAATATGATTACAGGGGCTTGTAAAGAATGTCAGGGTCGAAGAGCTAATAAGGCGATACCAGAATGTTTTTAATGCAATGGTGGTGTAAGAAGAAATACTGACATTTTTCGACAAAAAATAAACGCTAGCAACGCCACACCGATTCGACAAGCTACTAGAAGGTTACATTTGGCTACAAACGAAGAGGCAGACGAGATTATTAAATGAAGAATGATGGCATGATCGGACCATCAAGCAGTCCGCGGGTTTCCCTTTCGTATTGGTAAAGAAGAAAGAAGGTTCGACTCGGTTCTGTGTCGATTTCCGACAGCTCAACAATGTAACGAAGGATAGCTATACATTGCCCCGAATTGATATGTCGAACACGGCTTTCTCGGGCCTAGACTTTCTCGACTCTTGACCCGAAAAGCCATTTTCTCCAAAAATGATATTCCTCTTAGGAATCTGGCTGATGTCGCGGCCACTTGAATTTGAAACCGATATTTTAATTTTGAGGGTTACTTTTCACAAAGATTCTGGGACCTTTTCAAAAATTTAAAAAAAAAGGCTCACGATTTTTTATTTAATATTGTTATTGGATAGCGTAAAGGACGCTTAAGAGAACGATGCAGGTCTCATTTTCCTTAAAATCCCTGATTTTGCGAAAATTGCAAAAGTTTAATTTTATTGGCGTACTTCTACTACTAAACTATTGAAGATATATTTTTTTTCTAAACGAAATGTGTTCATTAGAAAGATACTGAAATAAAGTCATGTTGAAATTTTAGAAAAATTGAGTAGTTTTTGCGTAATTTTGGGTTAAATATAAGCAATTATTAACTTTGAAAAGAATTTTTATCTAAAAAATGCTTTGATTAAACAGAGATTTGCGCAGGTCTCATTTTCGATGAAATCACTGATTTTTCGAAAATTGCAAAAAAATATCAAAATTTAATTTTTTGGCCTCTTCCTCCAACTTTATTTATGAAGATAAATGTTTTATTAGTGAAGTATGTTAATCAAAAACAGCTCTCTAAATAAGGTCATGGTCAGTTTTTTGAAACTTTCAGTATTTTTTGCGCAAACAGACAATTTTTAATTTTTTAACAATTTTTTTTCAAAAACGGTACCATTTTTTTACTTTTTCGCTACTGCATACACAGTATAAAGAAGGTATTGTAATTCTGCGAGGGAAAAACGGCGTATTTTTGAGACATACTCTTATTGCCTGGCCCTCGGAACGAAAAAGGGGATAAATCTAGCTGCTAAATTTAGAAAAGAAATTCACTAACACGTGATCAAGCTAGAATCCATGTATTGTGAGTCTTTGATACCCAGAAATCGAATGACGGCAAACCGTCTGTCCGTCCGTCTGCGAACGATGCTAGCGGCCAAACCGTTCAGCCGATTTTCTCCAAAATTGATTTCCCCATCGATCTGGCTGATGTCGCGATCCTTTGAATTTGAAACTGATATTTTAATTTTGGGAGGTACTTTACATGAAGCACCGGGGACATTTTCAAAAGTTTCTAAGAAATCGCTACAATTTTGTTCTTTCAATTTTTGAAAGAATAGAATACACTTATAAAGTTATCGATTGACGGAAAACCGATTCTGTGGAGTAGTAGTACGAGTGACGGCATGTTAACTCTGAGGATCATTGTTCGGGTCTCGGAGCGTAAAAACATGTTTGCTGGTTGAAAACACTTTTGCGAGCTATGTAGTAGTATTATATAATTAGAAATAATTTATTAAAGCTATTAGAAATAATGCGAGAAAACATGTACTTTTGTAGCCTATAGTTTTATTTTGTTTTTCAATTAAATCTTTATTATCCATCAATAATCACGGCCACTGACTATTTAAATTATTGCCCACAAATTGTATGTTAAGAAGCTTTTAAACCAGCGTTAAAACATCGATGTTTTTGGGTCTTCATTTTGGTTTTAATTTTGAATATCGATGATGGATAACACGTTCTGTTGTCGATGTTGCATCGTTTACTCGGCCTCGCCCGATTTTGGTCTGCGAGAAGGTAGTGCTTATGATGAATCAATTCAGCAAGCATATTGGTATCTCCGGAAATATGATGTACTCTGTTCGGATACAAACGATGAAAGGAAGATCTTCGTAAATTAAATTTGGGGCGTGAATAACAAACATTCTATATAGAATCGAGAGCGAGTAATATCTTTTATACTGCACACCCTCTCATGCACTGCGGAGCGTCTTTTCGGGTATGCAAATGACCTTTCGATTCTACGACCGGCGTTTCGTGCATAGGAAAAGTGGTATGCACGAGTCGTTCCGTGGTTTATTTGCACGGTGTCCACTGTAAATAGCATGAAAATGGGCCCAATGACCGTTCATTGTCAATTCACATCGAAGAACCAGGCCTAAGAATGTCAAACAATTATTCTCCAGTAGGATTTCTATTGCAAAGTGCAAAAAGATTTGGAACTAGGTAGAAGAAATTAAAGAAGTTTGATACTCAAAACAGAAGACAATTTAAGTTTATATTGTTTAAGGTAATACTAATTTAAATTATAACTGTTTAATTCTATGGCCGAGGGTGTTATCATCTTCAATGTTCTGTACAAGGAACTAACAACTACATGTATATATTACTATTTGTTCTAGCTCCCGAGCCAAATGATGTCGATGATGATACCAAAGAAGATGAAGAAGCGAAGAGAGTTGCTGAAATGGAAGCTGACAGACTTGCAAAAGAAGAGGAGATTATTAAGAAGGCTCAAACAGTTCGTCCATGGGACTTTGGGAAGGAAAAGAGGAAGCCATTTCAAGGTAAAAACTAGTGGAAATGCACGGTATACCGAAGTTTTCCTCCCCTTCTTGTTATTACTCAACAATTGAATCGTTTATTTCAGAAACCCGTCAAACGAAAAAATACACTAGACACTTTAGCGACGGATTATTGTTCCAGGAGGATAGACACATCGTTTAGAGCATATTTATATGAAAAAAAAATCATGTATCTACTCATTTAAATAAAAAAATAGTTTGAAATATGAAAAATTGGGAGTCTTATTCTCAGTTTTCTCGAAATGAGGAATTTGGCCTTTGACGGGTTTCTGAAATAAACTATTCAAGAAATCAGATTTTTTTTTAAAGTGCATGGCATCATTTAAAGATCTGCAATTGAATGAAGTTATACATAAAGAATCCAATCCACCACAATCTTTCAACAAATGATTGAAAAATGTCTCGAGAAGTTGGGACGTATCTTAAAATTTCGAGCAGCAAGGATGCTCCCTGAAAATGAGATGTCAAGGATGTCGAGGATTAACACACAAATAACATTAGTTTTAAATTAATTGACTATTTTTTGTTGGTAATTTTGTGCAACTTATAAACTTAAGATTTTAAATTGTGGTTTAGCTTTTCTGCGACCAAAAATCAGCACAATGGAAACGTCATTTGGATGCCATGCGAAAATCAAAGGAATGGTGATCATTGCTTAATTTGTATATTTTTGTAGGGTTGGTCGCTTTCTGCACAACGCCATTCACTTGAGGGATAAATTGTATTGAAAGAAGACTCGAGCTGTAATATCAGATGTGAAGGATAGATTCGAAAATAAATTGGAACTTCCTGAAACCTTGCCACCACATCCAACTTAAGGAAGTGCTGTAGAAAAGTTCTCCTCCGCCATCTTGTCTGAGTTCTAACTCCGGTGCCAACCCAGTCGGATTGAGGGGTTCTATTTTAAAACTTCAATTTTGTCGCTCATAACGGCAATCGATCTGATCCAAAATACTATTCACCAAACTTGTTGAAACAAGTATCTAATTCCGATTATCTTGTCTGAGTTATAATTATACGGAAATAGTGCTAAAGTAATTCGTGTAGTAAATGTAATAGTTACAATTAAATACAATTACAATAATTAGTATGTCGAAACCTACGTAATGTATGACTTGTTTCAACTAACTGTTGCAAAACTATTCTCATCAAACGTCTTTGAAACATAGTATCTGCTATCAAATTTTCTAATATGTTCCAAGATACGCCCAGTGGCGAATCCATGGGGGAGGGGGCGTGGGAGTCATGCTCCCTCAACAATTTTACTAAATGACACTGAACTCTTATGTATTATTACATTTTACCATTTTATTTCAGAAATGTCTCAAGAAGACTGGGTGAAGAAAAAACGAAAGGAAAGAAATGATGAGTTCGCTCCTCCTCGAATGTATGAAGAAAATAAGGCTTCCTCCTCGAAATCACGTGCTTCTAAATCCCCTGATAGAGAGTCACCAGAAGTAGAGATAGGACCTGTACTCCCCGTGCATAAGCCGAAGTCCCTTTTCTTTTCCAGCAAAGATCAGAGACGTACTTCAAAACCAGAAAGTAGTTTGATTTCATTACCAGACAATGTGTACATTGATGTTTCGAAACCACCTCCATCTGTAAACAAATCATTTATGTACAGCAAAGAAAGTGGAAATAGAGAACGAAGCACTAAGAAGGTAAGTTGTATGATATTTTTCTCTGAATCAGAAAAAAATTAGACGTTGGGCTCAATAGTAGTCCAAACCTTCACTTGGAGAAATAGAGAAAGCGGGGATTGAAAATTCCATAAAAAGAAAACAACAATGTTTAATAATGTAAGTAGTAAAATAATAATGTGAAGTTACGAAAACTGTTACATTTGATGTATGTATTTTGGCACACATATTCCGAAGGTGTTTTGTCTTCGAAGTAATATAGACATTGCAAAAGACAGTGGATTAGGCAGGCCATAGTTGCGTGGCTCTTATATGAATCTTTGTTTTAGAAATAGGAATGAGCCGCAGCATCAATATGTATTGAAATATGAATCGATTAGTCTTTCTTTACCAATTTATTATTATCATTACATTACATTAAATGACTAATAATTCTGAAAATATGAGCCACTTCAATTTTAAAAAACGAGTTTTTTTTGTTGTTTTTGTTTCCTTAGTGGGCAAACACAACGAATAAATTAGGAGTATTGACAATTTAAAAAATCTAGTAATTTCACAAAATTCTTATCAGTATTCATCACTAGTAGAGAAATATGACAATTTTTTAGGCCACTGGTTTGGTGTTCCAGTTTGTATAATATCACCGGTGGTATGACAAACTAAAAAATAGATCTTCGAATTTATGTTGTTTCACATTCAACTTAAATCAAAATTCTCTCATGGATTTTTATAAAACAATCTTCAGTTTGAGGCAAAGACGTCCCAAAATACTTGCATGTTGGTTGGGCCACCGTTGGCCGAACTGCAAGTTTTGATGATCAGTATAGTGTCTAATTGTATAGAAACAGTTATGCACCAGAAAATATCTTACTTTTAACTTAAATTTGTGAACCGACTTATATTGTTTAATGTCATCTGACAATGCGTTGTAAAGTAATGTACATGTATTGTATGTGGATTTCTGGTAGTAAGCTGTTGATTCTGACACTTGATGTACGTGATTTCTACGACGTGTGTTGTAATTATAAATATCAGCCTGAATATACGACCCACATTTAAGTCATTTTTGACAAGTATTACAGATTCGTAAATAAATAGGTAAGATTCCTAGATCAATGAAGAAAGGCGTGCAGGGTTCACACGGATGGCATTTTTCATTATTCGAATAATTTTCTTTTGCTATCTAAAAGTCTGAGTACTACATGAACAGCTTCCCCAGAATAGTATGCCATATCTCAGGCGGGAGTGCACATTTGCAAAAATGCAACGAGCCGCCTGAAGGCTGAAAGAATTCTGAATGCGTAACATTATGAACCTAATATAGTTTTTCCTTCGTTATCTATTAATATGTTTATTACAATACTAATTTGAAACTTCTGAAATCGTACTATTTATTGTTTCTTGTTTGCAAAGAACATTCGTGTCATCGGCAAACATAACCGTTCTTCCATTTTTAATAGACGAGAGCATATCGTTTACGTATAACAGAAAGAGGATAGGACATAAGATCGAACCTTGCAGGACTCCACATTCAATTGGTAAAGAATTGGAAAGATAAGTAAATAACGTCCTCCATTTGACTAATAACCTTTCGTGGGCTACAATAAATGGCACCGCGGGCCACCAGTTTGAACCCTGGTGGATAACATAATGTGTTATGCAGTGTTGATATATGTTCTAATTAGCTGCAATATATATTATTCATGAATAAAAACAATACTGTTGTTTGAGCGATATTTTGTTCACAATATCAGCAATAGTATTGTCGAAAGAAAGAAACCTCTTATTATTTTGACTGCAAATTATTGTTAATGTATTGAATCTGTCCTGTCCAATTACTGCTCGATACTAGTTTTTAATCTTTTTAAGTTTACTTAATGATCTTTCACCTGTACAATTTGGAATCATTGAAATTAAATAATCGAAAGGCAATTTTGTGTCACTCAAACCTCAATGTGTGTACTTGAATGCGCCAAACGTCTAGTACATGAAAAGACCATTTCAATCATCCAATCAGAACGCTGTGATGGATTTGGGCGTGACAGGATTTTGTCATGACGTAGGCTCATAACTTAATGCATGAGAATACATCTTATTTTCGACAGCCTCTGTTAAAACTGCTCTTTCAGGGAATGCCTACCGTGCTAAAAGTTCAATTTTAGCACTAGTGCTAAAGATGATGCTCAAGTGTTCTGATAAATCTGTGAATGCAACGAAGAAAACAAAATACTTTCGTCAGACCGGAAGGACCAAAATATCCAAAAGACTAAAAGAAAAAAATAACGTTCATGAAAGAACTAGTTCTGGAGAACAAATTTCATTTGAAAGAAAAATATCTGTCTTCAAAATTGTTTTTATAGGAAGACACCGAAAAAATTTTAAACTTTTGCAATTTTCGAAAATTAAGAGTTAACTGTAAACGTCGGACCTACGTCATCTTTTACTCTCTATGTGTATTTTACTCTTTTCTTACCAGAAATTTAAAGAAAAAAATGTTGAGTCATTTTAACCAAAATAGAAAATGTCGCAGGGGCATCATGTAAAACATCTCCAAAAATTAACCATGCCCCGCTAATAACTGTATTAAAATATTACTTTTATTTTTGAGTTGTAGTATAACTACTTGTATGTCATTTGGTTTTAGGGAAAATTTTATCATCTTATCCGGGGTACCCTTTCGTCCTTGTATTCAGTAGTTTTTGAGTTACGTCAGTGCAGACGGAGAGGCAGACAATAATTTATTTGATGTGAAATTCGTATTTTTAATTGAATAAGTCAGTTGAAAAAGTATTTAAGAGCTGAAAATTCGAAAGTTGATATGCGTATACTTTACTCATGTTTTAAAATTCACTCTTCTACAATTAATTCTAGGGCAACAATTGTTCTACCATGCATCTCTGCAGTCCCTCACCATATTGTGTAGGATAAAGTAGACTCCTGGTTAATATCAACAATGTTAGGAGAACGAATCTTTGTATTATGCTTTTTGAGTAGGGGCAGAGAGCTTTAATAAGTTTTTTTTCTTTCTTTTTATCTAATTTTTGTCTACACAAGAAGGGGAAGAGTTTGGGTGGTTGAAACGTATCTTGAAAATTGTTTATTGTGGACCCAAACCATGTGCAGGTCCTTTTAGATAATTGTAGTATTTCACCTGATTGCATCTTTTATGTGGATGTGAAATCAAATATGAATTCACCAAAATTGCTGTAAATACTAATTATTTTCTTCAATTTGTAATTTACAAAGTTGTTTTTATGCTTCAGGAGGTGGTGCAGCAAAAATACAAAAAAATTGTGAATGAAGTTACGAATCCCATTGAAATTTCATCTGATGAGGAAACTGTTGAGCAACCACGAGGAAAAGGCACTGAAATTCCGCCTCCTCCCACATATGAGTATTACGGCCACAGTGCAGGACGTGGAAAGGGACCAAAAAAATCAGCAAAAATGGATGAAATTGAAAAGTCAATTTCTGTTGGCCTCAAATTTTTAAGAAAGCAACAGGAAGAGAAAGCAAAGAAGAAAGATAAAGGACTTCTTGATATTATATGAAATATATACTTTATAATATGTAAGGCAAAAATAAATATTACATTATTATTTTCCTGTTTTCTTGTTTGTATTTTGTGCGTCAGCCCTTGTATGAGCCGTGGCCTACCAGCGACGTCCTTGCTGGCCTTGCTGCCATGGGTGAAGGGAGTATGTGTGGTTGGCATGAAAACATCCCCAAGCCATATTCTGGTCTTCTCAACCTGAGAAGTAAATGTGCTCATCGTCACACAGAAACATTTGCAAGGAAAACACACACTATAATCTTGCGTAACTGGGAATCAAACCCGAGGTTGTGTCATAAGAAGCATGCTCATATGACATTTAACAAAGATGGTCTGATATAACATACTTTTGATAACCCGAACTTGCAAACTGGTAGACCTTGCGGAACATGTCTGGACCCGGACTTGCAAATAGGAAGTACACCTCTGATTGGCACAGTGGAATTAGTTTGCATATACAACATTTTGCGATATGTACAGAGGCTCACTTTAATATTCAGTCACTGTCTTATTCTAAAGATTTTTAATTTTTACAAAAAAAGTGGGATGAAAAACAATAAAACATATACGAGCATTCAATAGTATCATGTTTATTGCAACAAATCAAAAAATCAAAATTTTTGAACTTTACAAATACATTTTGGGATAAAATAAAATAGAAAGAATAATACATGCCACTTAAATATTCGTTCATTTAGATAATTATATGAACAATACTGAACTAATATTCAAATATATGAACTAATATTTACAAACAGAAATAATTTTAATATTTATTACCTTTATGTAAGTAACCTCTACGGTAAATAACCTCTCGTAAACGTTTAGGCATATTTAACACAATTTTCTCCATTTCTTCAGGCCTTAAATTTCCCCATTCCTCTTTCAATCTTCTCTTCAGCTCTTCTTTTGAAGAAATTGGGGTTTTCCTGACTTTCCTGTCGAGAATTTCTCAAAGATTCTGAATGGATTGGAGAGGGGTATCCAAAACTTTTGAACTATTGTAAAGTAGCCATTGTCTTACAATATGTGCTTTGTGTTTTGGGCCATTGTCCTGATAAAAATAAAACATGTGTCTTATTCCCAAATTTTCGGCATTTTTGTGCAAATTTTGTCTCAGTATTGTCAGATAGTGTTCCTTATTCAGTGTGTCCTCAATGAAAGTCATTTAACCCACACCAGCTACTGACATGCACCCCTATACCATGTTATCCCCACCATGCTTTACCGTGGGCTGCAGCTAAATTAGTATAAATACAGTATTTGCATATGTGACTCTGGCCTGGAATTGACTACATACTATGTTTTTTTTTAGAGATTTTCATGCCAGAGATAATCTCGGACCCAATGAAATTGAATATTCAAAAGTCTACTGCTGTACAAATTAACATTTGATAAAATGTTAAAGATTTATAATATTTATTCATTTAATCTTGCTCAATAGAAGGAATAGTATTGCTAGCTTACCCGTGCGACAACTCTCGCATGTTAATCCTCACCCTTTCTCTATCCATTTATCTATCCTTTCCATTAAGAAGGAAAGTACTTAATGAAACGTGTTTATTTGTTAACAAATGTGTAAATGTAAATTAAACTTACAGAATATCAACAAAAATAAAATGTAATTGATGTCGGAAATAAATTTTCAATAAAGGTTTATTCCGGACACCTCCAATGGCGGACATTATTATATCCGGACACGTCCAATGGCGTGATCGTGTTTTCCATGAAGGGGGCTTGCACCCCTTGTTTTGTGTGGCACTTTCATGGCACAGGCCTACGTTGATGTTTTGAAAACCTTGCTTCCCTCTATTAAAGAGCAATTCGGGGATGGCGATTGAATATTTCAACACGATCGATCACCATACTATACGGCCTATGGCGGAGTGGTTACACGACAATAACATCCCTGTAATGGACTGGCTTGCCCAGAGACCTGGCTTAAATCCTATCAAACACCTTTGGGATGTTTTGGAACGCCGACTTCGTGCGAGGCCTCACCGACCTTCATCGATACCCCCTCAGTGCAGCACTCCGTGGAGAATGGGCTACCACTCCCCAAGTAACCTTTCAGCACCTGATTGAAAGTATTCCTGTGAGAGTGGAAGCTGTTATCAATGCTAAGGGTGGGCCAACAACCTATTTAATTGCAGCATTACCGATAGAGGGCTCCACGAACTTGTAAGACAGTTTCAGCTTCGTGTCCAGATACTTTTGATCACATGGTGTAGATATGTTCTTCAAACAGCTCACATTTCCTTAAAATATTTGAAAAAATTATTCAATCGTCCTTGACAGCTTTCCCTTTCCTTGATAGCCACAAAAATACTAGAAAAGTTTTTTTACTCTTGAGAAAGCCAAGTAAAGTTGTCCATGCGAAAATACAGGATCGGACAAGTACAGCCTCACTCTTCGCAAAACTATTTAACTTTCCTGTATTTGTTATGGGAAACAGAGGGGGTTTGACTTGTAGGGCGCCGACTTGCTGGGGTGCGAAAATTGAAAAATTATTTGTATTCTAAAAAGTACTGGATTATTTTCTGCGTTCTTTCGTACCTCAAGAAAAGCAATTTCGAGCCAAAAAATAATAAAAGTAATATTTTCACCTTTGAGTAATAAATACTATTTGTTACCATTAGAAACAATTCAGTGACCTTAGCCTTCACTCCGGTACAGGGGAATGTTGCTCAAATGATGTTTACGTAATGAATATCTTAGCGAACCTACACGTTAAGTTTAATGTCAAACGATGTATTATTTACAATATGAGTTAACAGCTGGGCATTGATGAACAGACTTCCCGATACCGCCAACATTTAAATGATGTGTCTGGATTGTCGTTGGCAGTTGTGTGACTTGGTGTTTTCGTTCTATACGTTTCTCACACCGTAATCCATATGATGATATATTCTTGGGCATTCTATTCAATTTTCGCTGGTTCGGCACTTATCGATATAATCAATATTTCAATACTTGGGATGGTGGCAATCTTTGTGACGTCACGATTAGATGACTTAGATTCCGCTGTCATATACTATTTACGCTTTGCGTACATCGTGGGTTGCGCAGACTGACGAGTTTTATTTGCATAATTATTAATTCAAGATTCGCTCTCGCAGAAACATCTAGAAGTACTATTAATAATTTCCTTTATATCGATGAAGATTGTTTCTTATGCGTACAGTGCAACCGTTCATTTGACGTTTTGCCGGGGTCTAAAAGTGTTTTGTACCTAATTGTGGAGGGAACTACGATGGACACGGACTCTATCTTCTCAAGTTTCAGTTTCACGATACCCTAAGAAAAAATAGTATATCTGCCTTCATCGGCAGAATTCCCACGCAACAGACAAATGTATTGTAACAAGTATTGACATTCTCATTTCTGTGACAAGTTTGTGACATAACCTACCTTATGTACTTGGTATGAAGTATACTTGAATATTCACGAAAACGCGCACGTTTTCTAGAGTCCCGGAATATCTACCTTCCTCTTCCTTTGCCAACATTGGTTGAATGGAGAATAAATAATAGAAAAGGGCGTTGTAGACAAAACGACCAGACTGCAAGCCAAACGGGAAAATATACAGCTTCAATGAAGGAAATGGCTTACTGACCCGCCATTTAAATACTTGATTTTTCTACTTTTATTGACTTTTCATTCTCTCTGTCTCTCTCTCTCTCTCTCTCTCTCTCTCTCTCTCTCTCTATATATATATATATATTATATATATATATATATTATATATATATATATATATATATATATATACTAATAGCTGCCTTTAAAGTCACTATTCATGATTGTTCTTTTACAATGTAACATTGTTTCGTCAGATGATCATCAAGAATCCTTTACTTATTACCTTTACTTGTTTCTAAAGGAGAAAGTTTCTTACTTTCTTTCATTTACGTAGAATTGTAAAACGATATGTCTGTACGAGTTAACACTATAGGGGCGGTTTCACCAAACAAAGATTAAGAGTTTACTCTGGAGTATATCATGTTTGCTCGAGAGTAATTTCTTGAGTGGTTTCACCACACTTTACTCCCGAGTGTAAATCGCTTACACGAGAGTAAATTCGAGAGTAACTTTACACTGCGAAAATCCGTGGGGTAAAGTACGGAGTAAGCTCAGTTTTCAACGTGCATGTACCTCCGAAGAATTGTTATGGCTCGACGATTACGAATGATAGTATTTGAAGACGATTCCAGCAATGATTCGGAATGTTATCCTCTAGTGAGAAGACAAAGGGTACGAGAGAGAACGGATTGGTTTTAATTATGACGATCGAAATTTTGTCATGAGGTTATGTTTGACCAAATGAGCTGTTTAACTTCATCAGATACATTGTAAACTGTAGAGAACTTGTAAATTTATTTTTCTCCCACGTAGATACGAAATAAAGGTAGTACGTACCGAATACGACAACAAAAGGAAAAATAATAACTACAGGGACTACAAGTACTAAGAAATATTCATTTATTTATTCAGTAAAAAGTGTATATGACGTATGGGGGAGATCATTTGCGCGTTTTCTGGAGTTCCAGAATCTCTTTCAAACATTTTAACTACAAATAGTTGAAAGGTGAATAAAAGTTTAAAAAGGTAAAACAACGTACAATAATAAAATTTAGAAAAGCACGAGATCAGCGACATTTGAAAAACTAAACATTTTCGTTCCCTAGTTATAGAAAATTCATTTGCACCGCCATCGGTAAACGAACTGCAAATATGATTTTTCTGCATTGCTAACTAAATAGTAACTCGTCTCCAGAGAAGAACAATGAATATTTATTAAGAAATAAAGATACAGAAACTAGGAAATAAAATATGCTAACTCAAACCACCATAACACCACACCAGATTATAACGCCAAGAACTCCAAAACTGAAATGAATTATAGAATATAAGGAATTAATCAAATATTTGCGTTGGTCCGGATTGGTTCCCAGCGTCATTCTCGCTCACAGCCTCTTCAATCGCTCTCAAATATTGTGTGTTCAGCTGATTTGCGGAGTAAATCGGAGAGTATGTACTCTAGAGTAAAATAACCCTCTAGAAGCATGGTGAAACGCTCATATTCTACTCGAGAATTACTATCTTAGAGTAAATGGTTACTCTCGGGTAACTACTCTCAACTTTACTCGGCTGTTGGTGAAACCGGCTTTAAATATATTTGTGTACACCAACAAGCTTGAGTATTTTTTTCACATATTCTATTTTTTCTATCGAAGTTTGCTTGCTTGCTTTCTGATGCCAAAACATTTTTGTGTGACACTGCCCTGGTTTTTGTGCATCAAGTAACGAAGATTATGTTTCGTCTTTAAATTTCCGTATGGAGGTGAGAGAAAGGCGAAAGGCTTCAAACATAAAAAAAAAATACTCAAGCTAACTATATACGCAGCAGTCGTTTATACATAAAACATTTCAATAACTTTTGAAAACAGGGAGGGAAGGAAAGAATGTTTTTAAATTAAACATAGTATTTTGTCTTCCTTATTATTTTTCTCCTTTTTTCCATTTAATAAACTCTCATTCGTATTTTCAAAAGAAATTTAAAAACTTTTTTTTCAATATAAGATTTATCTAATGGCTTGCAGTTTACAATTAACTGTTGTTACGTCATTTAAGACGTTGTGCATTGGAAAATTCATACATACTACGGAAAGACTTGAAAATAAGACCGTAGTAAGATCCCTACTATGCAGGCTTGCAGTGTTGCCAAATCGATGTCATGGATGTTGTTTAAGGTCACGATCATAGCCTTCGCCACAGCCAAACCTTATTGTCATTCAAACTCCGGCGTTGAAAACGTTAAGCGTTAGCTCCGGCTGGTCTCCTTCACTACTCAGCTAAAAAGGACGCACTACCAGACAAATTCACGAGCCTGGCTCTTTTAACACCACTCCACGTTTGCGCCGTGTGTGGGCACGCATAGGCGCTCGGCGGATGCACATTTCATTTCGATTCTGTCGATGCCAGATCTTAGCGTACTTCTCGAACGACTTCGTACGAGTCAGGCGAGTGGTAACGCTGATCCGTGGTTATGGCAACGTTTACAAATCCTCGGGAGCCTATTGCTTCAGAGTAGGTCACATGATGTACCTTAACAAATTGCGAGAGAACTATCAGAGCCGCTTACACGCTGACGGAACTGTAAATGTTGTTGTTGTTGTTTTTTTTTGCTGAGGAGGGGTGAATATGCAACAAAAATATGAAATTATGTTGATATATGCGAAATAAAAAATAGCTTAAATTGATTCTAAATGCCTCAAAGCGCATACGTGTTGAAACGGGATACTTTAGTTAAGACAAAAATATGCAAACGCATATAAATCACAGTCCTATTCAACATCATTTCACCTCATCTCCCCAAGCCTAACAACCTTGGAGTGTAAAAACGGAGTCAGTATTGTTTGGCTGAAATCCCCCCCCAATTACGGTTGAGCCTCAGTTGCAAGTTCATGCGATTCTTACGGTTTTTTTCCTCCAGTTTCCCTGATCCATTGAGCAAAAGGTGATATGCCCCCTTGTTTTGCTTCTGGTCATACATTTAACTTCATTATCTGTGCAGGTCCGTTAGTTCAGTGGGAAATATAGTTATTCAAATTATCGATCTCCATATTACCGCGGCAGAAGTATATTCTTTCACGAAGGACGTGAGGGATAAGATCTCCAAACTATAGCTGATTTGCCTTTGAAAATAAATTTATTACATCGGAGCGAATATTTTGTTGACAATTCTTGCCAAAAAAACTCATTTCTTTCAGATTTTAGAATTTAACTTGTATGTATGGTTTAGGGTAGGGATCTCAGAATTAAGAAAGCCTGCACAAAGTACTCTTCTCCCCGACGCACGTCACGCAGTTTTCAATGTAAAATAAATAAAAAGAAACTTAAAAAATCGTGTTGGCAGAATGTATCATCCAATCACAAGTTTAAGTAAGACCTAAAAAGATAAGTATTTAATAGCTATTTTTAATTCATAATGACCTTAGGACCTAAAAATAGATTAACAGAGACCATTTGTAATTTGGGGCAACTTGAGAATAAAAAGCAAAATTTAGTGACGTTTTGAAATTTCGTTGCTCTTTTACTATTTCCTCGAAAAATTTCTAAACAATTTGGTCCTGTTCACACGAAGATCAGCCATTAAAAAGTAATTATTCTAAAACCAAAAAATGCCTTTTTTCATGCAAAAAACAAAAAATATACCTCACCTTTTGTGAGGTGGAACTCTTTATTTCTTCCTTTAACTACATACTTGGGCGAGAAAATTAAAAAGATACTGATGGATAAGGAAGATAAAGTACTAAAATTTGGTAGAATGAAAATCTTCCAAAACAACTCCAGAAGCGCAGTTAAATAACACCTGTTCCGGTTTCTAGTGATGACAGTACAATTCAAAACGAGAACCCTGAAGGTTCATGGTTTCTGCGGTTCAATGCAGATATCAGGCATATAGAATTTCCACTCAATTTAAATTCAGGTTACAATCCAAGGAGTACTTGTCAATCCATCTGAAATTTTTTCCAGCCATTTTTTACTGAGAATTTGATGGAAGTTAACATGGTCTTGCTGAAGGATCTAATATTTGTGCAAGCAGCAAGAGCCACTACACCATGCTATTTCAAAATGGCATTGAAGAGATACCGATCAAGCTGCAGGGCTTCTTATCTCTAAGTTGGTGTGTGTGTGTTGTTTCAAGATGACATCTCTACTGTTCAAGCACAAAAGGTTAAAAAATGATTTATCTTTGGAATAAAATGCTCTTTTTTATCCAATTCATGCAGCAAATAGGTAAAAAATCATTGCATTTTATAGTGCAAACCAACACAAGTCTGCACTTGTGTATTATTTTTTATTATTACAATTTTGGGTATCCTCAACTGCAATATTAAACATTAATAAATGTGACAATCATGAAACTTAAAATTATATCTCAGCAGATTAGTTATTATTTCCCTGCCTATTTCAGAGATGGGAAGGTGCAATTGCACTTTCATTATGACCTCTTTATCCAAAATATTCCCTTTTGAATGAAATGTATTGGATAACTGTACATGAATCTCTTTACAGTCAATACAGGAAAGTGGTAACCATAACGGCCTTGCAGATTTTGTTAGTTAAAATAAATTGAAAAGAAGCACAAATGCAGAGATCATTAAATTAAAAAATTAAAACTACAAAAAAGATCAGAAAAAATAAATACTTTTTAATGTACAAGTATATTTGATATATAAATTATTTTCTACAAAGTTTGTAACCAAGCTTTTCAAGTTTAATTAATTTAATTAGTTTTTTGAAATAAAATTGCATTGTTAATGTATGGATTTAATAATTATGCATCCTCGTTAGTTTAATGCTTTATTGAAACCAACTTTCACTTTGAATTCAAAGGCTGCAATAAAATGTAGGCATGGTTTCAGGTAGGAGTTACAATCAGCGAGAATAAACAGAAAAAGACAGTCAATAAATAGACACTGATAACTTAGGAATAATGAAGTTATTAGAGTGTAATTATACCCCTACTTCTGCGGCTTGTCATAAGTATTAAATACAACACAATACAAAAATTTTAATTTACAACGAGATTGGTAGTCACATACATTCACACAGCCAAACCAAAAACTGAGACAATGCAGTACATGGTCTTATTCTCCCAACGAACAGTGCAGCTTCCATCAGTGCTATTATCCCAATAACAGGAACTAGCTGTATGTAGTCCAGCTCCATTCTTCTGCATTATTGTGCATGTTACTAGATAAAAACACAAAAACAAAATTCAATTTAATTATGCAAATCTGTATATTAAGTCATTTTGCCAATTAATATATTTGTAAGAAAATAGAAACCCACAAAATTTATAAAATATATTAATATAACATTTAATTTCTAGATAGTTGTAGGAAAAAAGAAGCAACAATTTTAACATATTTAAAAACTAATGTACAAGGTAACATCTTCATGAAATTAACAGAAATGGTATTTCAAAAAATAAAGAAAATTAATGCAAATATCTTCAGTTGCTTGTATTACAATGAAATAGCACATTTATGTACACTACAAATGAAATAGAATTCATTGGGCGAAATAGGAACTTTGATTTCTGAATATCTAATATATATATTTAATGTCAAATTCTTATATAGGTAGATATTTTCACTCTTCTTGAGAATGTCCTGCAATTTTAAATTAAACAAATAATTTTAAGAAATAATATTATTTTTCATATGTTTGGCTGACCTTCTGGGAAGACATTGGATTGATTCTAGTCATCAGTTTTAACTCATATTATAGAAAATTTTAATTGTGCTTTTGTTTTGTATTTAAGGTTTACAAATGACTTAATTAATCTTCATTATAAGTAAGGCTTGCAAGGCACTTTTACAAATGTCTATAATGACCATATATGCAAATATTTAAACAAGTTTTAAAATATTTGCTTAAAGACAAATATTGAAGAAAAATACTTCATTTCACAATTCTGTTTGTTTTTTTTATCAGTACACATTCCCTTCAAGAAACATGTCAAGGTTTTGCTGCAAGGTTTTCGATAATGTACTTGGTTTCATTTAATTCAAATACTAATGTTATTTTATCACTATATTCAATATTTACTTTAATTCTAAGTGTCATACTCTTATTCAACTACTTTACCTATATATTTAAAAGGTTTTTGCAATTTTGTTAGAGCTCCTAGGCAGGATTCTACAACAGACGATGTCCACTGATTCACTTTATTGTGTTGATACGCATTTCCACCAATTGAATTTTCGATAGCTTCTTTTATAATAGCACTCACTTCATCAACAACAAACTGACTCTGCAACAAGTACACAATTACATACATTACATGACAATTCATGATAAAAAAAGTCAATATTCTATTCATATTATTAACAAAGTACTGTAAATCATACTTCATCAGCGAAGGCGTCGTCTTCCATTTTCATTTTGAACAATACGAAATTATATCCAATGCGTCAACACACTATTATTGCCCCACGAACACTGGTACAAACAGATTCTCATTGAACTGTTTTTTCCCTATTTTTTGTGACGCATGCTGCCTTAGGCAGAGAGAAAATAAGTCAATACACCAGAGCTCTCTGTGTAATCTCCATGATTCATGTGTCAAATCAGCTGTGATTTCACGCTGTCACGCCATCCGCCCTATGGCCGCATTTGGGCAGGTGCAACCTCATTACAATATCTTTTCACAACACGAACTGTTTCATTTTAAATACTGTAGTACTCCTTCTTTGAACAATGCAGGTGAACTTGATTGGGGACAAAACACAATCTACATTACCAGAAAGGCAGGTCATTCGAGTAACAATGTACGATGATGCGGATAGCTTACTGCATTCGTATCTTCGGAAAGATGTTTCATCGCAGATTCATTTCTTTCGATTATGCAACAACCAGTGATGGTATAATTTACCAACACATGAAAGGTATTGGCAGAAAAAAATGATTTGCAAAAAATGAAATGTTCAATTCATTCAACCTTGGTCGACATTTAAAAAATTCGATGGACTTTTTCACAGTAAAACGGCTTTAAAAATTGAAATATCATCATATTTTACTTTTACTCTTCTAAATTACTTATTTCCCGAATGTTACTGATCATTGCAATAATTAATTTCAGTTCTCCAAATAATTAAATAATATCATTTCAATTCTGAATATTTTATGTCCGACGAAGAACAATAACGAACTACCAACCAGCTGCTAAACGAGCAAGAATGAACGATGATACACCATCCTCAGTGCCGTAGCCAGCAACTCACGAAGGTAAACTATGGTGACACCGTAAAGCAGACGCTGATCCTCCCGGGCCGGGGGGAGGGAAAACAAATTCAGATGCGTAATTCAAGCTTTTGTATATATTACTGATTGCACCCAATATTGCGCGAAAACTACTAAAATTTTTAAAAAAATGTACATGACCTTAATGAAAGCACTAGCTGTAGAGAAGAAATTTTATTTGAGGGGAAAATCTCTACCTTTAGTTTTGTCGTTGTAGGAAACACCGAAAAAATTCATACTTTTGAATGTTTCAAAAAATCAGAATTAACCGTGAAAATCGAACTTTTAAACTTTTTACGTGTATGTTACTCTATTCTTACAGGAAATTTAAAGAAACTCAAGACTAGAGCAATATGGCGTTTATATCTTATAGAGTACATTTAGCATTATCCCTAACAAAAGTTTAAAGAAAAAAAAAATTGGAGTCATTTGTGAGAAAATCTTGTTTTTGTAATTTTCTAAAATAACACACATTGCGCGAAAACTACTAAAATTTTCAAAAGAATGTACATGACTTTAATGAAAAAAACAAATATTAAAAACAAATTTTATTTGAAGGAAATATCTCTATCTTCAATATTGTAGTTGTAGGAAGGCACCGAAAAAATTCATACTTTAGAAATTTTTCGAATTTTGGAGTTAACTGCGAAAAATGGACATATGGCACTTTTATACGTGTGTGTTACTCTATTCTTAAAGGAAATTGAAAGAAAAAACTTGAAGCTGTTTTTGAGAAAATTTTGAAAATATTCGAAGGGCTTCATGTAAAGTACCCCCAAAATTTGAAGAATGTTTTTCAAAATCTCAAAGTGTCGACTCGAGCCAGATGGACAGGGGTTTCTTCAATTTGGAAAAAATCCTATACGCATGGTTTATGCGCTAGTAGTGTTCACAGACATCATCAGACGGACGGTCATTTTCAAAATAAACAAAATACTTTTTCGGTATCAGGGGACCCCAAAATGTGTATTTCCGTAGAATGTCGGATTCGATTTTCCGCAAATTACATAACTTTCCATATACCACGAATATTACTCCGTATATACGTACGTATACGGGAAAGTACAACTTGTAGAAACGTCTAAAATGTATCGAAACAAGTGGTGTTCCAACAGAACATACTTTCTCTCGTTACTGGAAACAGACAATATTGAAATATTTCTTTTTCTGCTGTACTAGCATCTCAGCTATTATTTGAAAATGTCCCAATTCAATTAAGAAGCGAGCAACGCACTATTGCCAGCGCAACTGTCAAAACTATGTGCATTCGTTTGGCTAATATTATCAATAAAGTAATTAGAATATGTGCAATTTACATCAAAATAATTACGAGAATTCTGGCTGCTCACTCGTGAGTTTGACTTTTGTCGTATGTAAGTTTATGTAAGTTTCCATAACGTTTCTTCGTTTTTTGTCATTCAATTCGCAGTAAATATGTTTAGGAACCAGATGATATGAAATGGTATATAATTTACCTCATCGGGCATTCTGAGGAGTAATTTATAAAAACCCACGAAATTCATCGCAAACGGAAGTACTGGCTCTCAGCATTAGAGATAGACGACTACCACCAGCTGGACTAAATAAAACATCTGTATCTTATCACCGCCACCATTCGACGTTTGACAACAATTAGCTTCTCAAATACTGATGCAGCATTGTTATTTGAGCTTTGCAAATTGTTTAAAAGAAACACATCAATACACTGAGAATACAAATTGAGTAAAAAGTAAAAAAAGTCAGAATGTAAAAATAAAATTAATTTTAGCATATTCAATAGTAAATTATAATTCAACTTAGAAGAGGGAGCCTAATTTTAAAAAAAATGTATTAATTTTCATATCATTCATTCAATTTTTCTCATGGACCGTAGTTGGTGTGAAACCTGTATACATTTTATTAATTTCAAGCTGCCCAAAAACTACTCGTTTTTGAAAAAAATTGTACATGACCTTTTTTTAAAGAGTTAATTTGGTACAATAGACTTTGTGACAAAACTCTCTATCTCCAATTCTGAAGTTTTAATTTTTTTCCCCAATTTTCGAAAATCGGGGATGTCAAGGAAAATGAGTCATGCACCATTCTCTCCAACGTCCTTCGCACTAATCAACTTCAAAATTCAATAAAAAAATGTTGAGCCATTTTTTTTTACTTTCCCGTATGCATACATACGTAGTATAGGGAAAGTTAGGTAATTCTGCCTGAAACTAGAGGCGCTACAGAATGACACAGACTTTTCCGTATTCGTTTTTTATTTCCTTTCGTCTCGGCTAGCTATTCGGACTTGCCAGCTGCCAGAGGCAGGATTTCGGATCTTTTATTAATGGAGCAATGGGTGCTCCCAGACAAGATGGTACAAAGTTCACGTAAACCAAATGGCATATGAGTAAAACTATAGTTCTAACATAAACATAATATTTTTGAAAGATTTCTTAGCCCCCGTTCCACCTCCCAGACCCATCTACAGTGAAAAACGTGTTTTTTTAATTTTAATTTTTTCGTACAACAAAAATATTTTCTGATAATTTCTGTGCCAAATTCAAAAGCAATTTTTTTGAAAAAAAATAACCAAACATTATTTTTACTATCTTAGAACCCTGGAACGAACCCTTGAAAAAATCTTAAAACTTCTTCTTAAAGTAAAAAAAAAGAAGATTTTTTCAATTGCTGAGCTTTAGTTAAAAAAATAAAAACATATTTTACCATTTTAATTCATGTTCACTTTGAAAATGTCTGCATTTATTTATTTGAGTGTTTATTATACATTTGTAATGAAAATTGTTCTGTGGTCTAAAAACACAATGAAACTTGTTGGATATTGACATTATGATTAAAACAACAGATTGGCTTTTATTATAAGAGAAAAGTGAAATTACTCCATTGTATTTGAATATAACTGAAAATATACAGTCGAGAAAACAGGTGTATGTACAGTGCTCAGTGTACACTTGGCATTAAACAAATATCATGCATTAGTTACAATATATCTTACATTATAATGGAAAAACATACACACAAAATATAATATAATAAAGAGTTTTATACATATAGATCGTAAGATCACAGAAAAGTTAGTCACTCGGTGACACTTGTCAATCCGTTAGTTTCGCAGCGTTGACAATTTTCTTCTTTTGAAGAACCGTTAAAGAAAATCCTTTTACATGAACAACGCAACGGCCTTTTCTGTTTGCCAATTAGCTTTCATAGAAGTATCTCTGGAGTACCACACAAGTAATGCTGAAAAATACGATTTTTATCGCATCGCGGACCCACGAAACGTTGTTTCATTAGAAGCACATATTTTGGGGCATTCGAAATACTAAACACGCTAGGAAATTTCTAATGGAAATAATTTATTTAATCAGAATATACGTATGTTCCTTGTAATTCTAAACAATATGGTACATTACAATAAAATATGATTTCAGACTATTACTTTCAATTTAGGGTAAGGATGGTGCGAATAGTTAGAATAGTAAAGCTCATATTTTGTACACTTTTTTGCCAATATACGCAAAAAATGCACATATAATATCACCGGTAAGCTGTTCTTTCACTATTTTCTCTAATAAGATCTTTTTCAATTAGTTCCAAAAATTCTGCCCCAAAATCTACAACTGATATTATACATTTGATTGTTCCCGGATTTCCTTTCCACTTCCATATTTTTGCCCCCTAATTTTTGAAAAGATTAAAACTCCTCAAAGTCAGTTTAATTGTGTTCACTTCTACTTCTGCAATTGCTCTATTTATCGTTTTGTAGGCGAATCTATATTGACATTAAAAAGCGAGTGTTTGGAATGTTTATAGAATAAGGTGTTAGTTACGTTTTAAAAAGAATAAGTTGTTACTCCCGTTCACGTGAAAATCGGTATTTGTACGCTTAAGAAAGTAAATGTGAGAAGTCGAACGTAAGAACGTGTATCGGGCTTCAGTAACATTACTCACAGTTTGGTTTTCTCCGTACTTACCTGAAGTTCTTTAAGTTCAATACGTCCTAAGGCATTTATTCGTATGTTTTTGCAAATATATTTTTTTAAATACATTGACACGGATGCAAATTAAATTAAATCTCCCGCGCGACGATTCATTTGTCACATTCAACGTAACCTATATAGATCTATTTGGGCTATATTGGTTCAATGCCCAGCACACTCACTAATATGGTAGCGCTAAAACACGCAAAAACACGTTTTTGGAAATTTCTTAGAATCTTCTGGCCGGATCCGAAAACAAATATTATCAATTCCCCACCAAAGACCGAGACGCGTCGAATGACATTCATACGTTTCGATTAGTGCACGGGAAGTGGTCTAACCGAGAGTGACGGATCCGTAGGCACTAACACACGCTGTTACTCAAATACTGTATAGGGATGATTTTTCCTTAAAATTCAGGAAAAGTAAATCTTTTAAAATATAAATTTGAAGATCCGCAAAATGAAATCTCTAAATGCTTAAAAAAAGTCACAACATTGCACATGACCTTTTTGAACAGCTAATTTTGTTTAAGGCTAAATGCACCGAAAAATACTTGTAGGAAAATTCAATAGATCGCAGCACTATCACAAGGGAATTATTTCACGCGATAAACGTCCTGAACCAAATGGTCCGAATTTCGATCTCTAACGGCAATTTGACGCCTTTTTTTAAAATAGAATTTTACGACTACGAAAGCCGCTTTTTCCAAAAATCTAGAGGCGAAAATCCTCCGATTTGAAATTAAGTTTCACTTCGCGAAGAACAAATTTAAAATGTGGCTTATAGCGGCAATGGGCGACATGCTTCGCCTGAATCAACCGCCGGTGACAATCATGCAAATCGGACGAATAGGAGCGTCGCGTAAAATGGAAAACATTTAGCGAAAACACCTCGCCCCTTTCCCTTCTTATCGGCCGTTGGCGTTCACCCACCGCGGATTGTATGTGGATGCCTCGGAAAGAGAAAGAAAAATTAAGATTTTTAAAAAAATGTTGTTGATGTAAGCAATATACTTTCCCCTTAAGATTTCAAAAAACATTCACAATTGGGAAAGAACATCCCCTTTTCCATCCTCCTCTGGAAAAGTTGTGTAGATTCACATTACGATCGCGTCAAGCGTTAAGCGTAAGCCATATCCTAAGATCTATACTTCAATAGAAAATATTTCCCTTGGTTTTCTTAACCTGTTTTGAATGTTCCAATATTATTTTATAAATTTTGTGGCTGGATACGTCAATGAAAAGGAAGTCAACGTGCAACTGGTTTTTGCATATGAAATTTCTAACCAGATAACTATTTTTCTTAGTAATCCAACTTTTTTCTCAAACAAAGAACATGGAAGGAGGAAAAACACGCTTCTCAAAATGCAAGGACAAAACCTCTAAGAGTTGGTCCAATTGGGGCATTTACTACATTTATTCCATTATTACGTAGTCTGGGGTACGAAATGACGCACCCAAAAAAAATTATTTATTCCTTCAAAATTATACAAATATGACATATATTATTATATCAAAAATAAGCTTAACCAGTAAGGCTGGGATAGAAGCTCATGATTCATCTTATTTCGATGTCATCATAAAAATCTATTTCGATGCTTTTGTTACGGCGTTTGGAGATCGAAAATGCACCTCGCCAGTCCCGCTATTTTACACAACCTTTTTTTAAATTTCAGTCGTAGCTTTCCGCCGGCCAGAGTGCGCCATGTGCCATGCACTCTTGGTTTGTCCCGGTGAAACGCCCCGTCGGAAGGCTGTGTTTGCCGACGTTTCGACCCATGCTTTGTCCGGTGGGCCTTCTTCAAGGGCTGGGGTATGTCCAATGGGGCATGGCAACCCGTTAAAAGGGTCAACCCGATCATGTAACTTTTTAATTTGTCCGAAAGTACGGAAAAACATTTAAAATTAGCCTTCGCGGCCATTTTACTTGGGAAAAGCAGATTCACACCCAGATGAAACTCAATTAAGAGGATACCGTCGTTTTGAGATCAAAAATCGCAGTTGTAGGATAAAAGGAGTCTGCGTAATACTCCGCTCAATTCTTTCGGTATTTTGAACCGGAAGATCTTAGAGCAAGGTGGAATGTTAACAGAAAACCTTAGAAGTAAAATTTTGGAGGAAATCGGCTGAACGGTTTAACTGCTAGCGATGTTCACAGACTGACAGACATTTTGCCATCATTCGATATTTTTGTTTCAGAGCCCACAAAACATAGATTCTGGATACAGCACGTGTTGGAGCATTTTTTCAAAATTTACCAACTGAATTTATCCACTTTTTCGTTTCCAGGGCTCTGTAATGAGAGTTTTTCTGACGAAAATTCGCTGTTTCTTCGCGCAGCATTATATAACTTTCGCTCTTCTCCGAGAAAATATTTTCGGAAAATAGGGAGTTTGAGCCACTTCGAACATAAAGCACTATTGATCTGCGCACGCGCAGTTTAAGTTTCGCACCACGGGCATTTGCGCATGCGTAGAAGGTCAAGAGTACTTTACGTTCGAGGTGGCACAAACTTCCTAATCATTAAAACTTATAAAATCGTTTCGCAGCGTGAGCTGGGTTTAGCCTGCGCCATTCTACAAAATCTTAAAAGATGTGTAAAAGTTTAAAATAAATAAAAATAAATTTTAAAAAGCGCGAGATTAGCAATATTTTTGTTCCAAGTAATAGAAATAGACATTTTTGTTCCTGAGTTATAGAAAACGTATTTGGAAAAAGAATTGCAACTATGATTTTTCTGCATTGTTAACAAAATAGTAACTCGCACTTACCTCTTCTTCTGCCATTACAAGCAAAAAGAGAGTTCAAAAAACGTGCGCAGAGTGCAGCTACATTTACGTCCAGCTGCAAAACAATGGACCATCTCAGCATTTGATCAATGGATCAGGAAAACTGGACAAAAAACTGATCGAGATGGGGGTCATTGACCCGGAAGCTGAGGTACTTTATTTGTTTCAAACATATTAAGTGTTTTTAAAAAAATAATATAATGTAAACTAATTCATTATATAAATGACTAGTTTGTTGAAATAAACATAATTTTTCTGTTTGATAATCAGTATAGTCTCTAATTGTATAGAAACACTTATGCAGGAGAAAAGATTTTACTTTTAACTTAAATTTGTGAACCGAATGCAATTGTTTAATGTCAGAATATTGTGGCATATCTTAGGAGGAAATGTACATTACCAAAATACACGCAATGAGTTGCATGATGGCTGACAGAATTTGAAAAAATTCTAAATGCGCAACGTAATGAACTAAATTTAGTTTTTGATTTTGTTATATGCACGTTCCATTTGATGTGAGACTGAATTGAGACACCTAGAAATTTTGTTACCTGAACATCAGCTAATTGCATTTTGTTAATTTTCAATGAAGCATGCGATTGCTAATTTGAAATGCAAAAATGCATTGAAACTGTTTTTCCTTCGTTAACTATTAATTTGTTATTACAAAACCAATTTGAAACTTCTATATCGTATTATTTATTGTTTTTTTTGCAATGAACATTTGTGTCATCGGCAAACAAAACCGTTCTTCCGTTTTTAATAAAAGGGGCATATCGTTTACGTATAACAGAAAGGGGATATGACCTAAGATCGAACCTTGCAGGACGCCATATTCAATTGGTAAAGAATTGGAATGATAATTAAGTAATGTCCTTTCGTGCCAGTACGGTATTTCTACTCTTTGAGATCGATATTCAAGGTACGATTTTATCCAATCTAGGGCGATCCCACGAATTCCATTAAAAGGTAATTTTGATATCATGATGTTCTGGTCAATAACGTCAAAAGCTTTCGAAAGATCCAAAAATATTGTAATGGGTGCTTCATTTTGGTCCATTGTTGAAGCAACATCTTTAAGAAATGAAAAAATGGCAGATTCCGTAAATTTTGATTTTCTAAACCCGTGTTGTGAGTCTAAAAACGCTCGTTTTTCCTGAGATGTTTTTCCATTCGTGTATAAAATGCCTCTCTAATATTTTAGAGAAACCTGACAAAAGAAAAATTGGTCGGTAATTTTGAATTTCATTTTTGCTTCCTTTTTTTTCAAAGTGGCTTAATTTTTGCTGTTTTGAAAATATCTGGAAATATTCCTGTGTATAAAGAATCATTGAAAATGTGAGTTAACGGGTGTATGAAGGCAGGCGTTATTTCTATTTTAAAAAGGCGTCAAATGCCGCTTACAGACCGAAGAGCGGATCATTGGTTCAAATGTTATCGGTAACGTAAATTCCCCTGTGATAGTGCTGCGATTTATTGAATTTTCCCACAAGTATTTTTAGGTACATTTAGCCTTAAGTGACCGGAAACAATTTTGCGATACTAGTCGCAGGGCTCTCATCGCATTTGCTGTAACTTCATCAGCATTTACAAATCTTTGTCGCGTCAGAAGAGTTTTCAGCCGTGTAAAGAGAAAAATGTCTGGGGGTGACATATCTAGGGAGCATGGAGGATGTTCCAATGCACTAACGTTGTGCCTAGCAAGGTAATTTTTACCAATACTGATTGATGTGTTTGGTCGTTATCGTGCGAAAGAAACACAGAGTTTTGTGCCAACTTTTTCAGACTTTTTCTTCTTACAGCATCCCTGAGGTAGCGAAGGATATCTAGTAACAGTTAAGTTACAGTACGACCTTCTGGAATAAACTCATAGTGGACGAGACCCTGTGCGACAAAGAAAGCTTCCAGCATAACTTTGTCTCTACTAGTGTCCTTAGGAAATTTTTGTTTCCTAGATGTCTTGGATTTCCACTCGTATGACTGACGTTTAGGCATAGGGGCGTACACACCAAGTTTCGTCTCTAGCAATGATGATAAAAAATATTGTTTTGATAAGCAATACTTGTCAGACTGCCAACAAAAATTATTATTCCTTTGTTTTCAAGAGACTACATTTTTGGAACCAACTTTTGCGATATGTAATGCATGTTCAAGTGTTTGTGAAGAATTGTGTGAACACTTTCAACTAAAATTTCGACATCTGCCAATATTTCAACACTCTTTATTCAATCACTCCTCACAACAATGCCTACTTGCTCAATGTTTGCTTCGTTTGTCGCAGTTGGTCGGCTGCTGCGCGGTTCATATTTCACGCTATCGCGACCTTCATTGAAACGTTAGTGACAGATATACTTGTCTTTGTCATTGCTGCATCTCTATAAGCCTCTTCGAGCATTCGTAATGTCTCTGACGAAGATTGATGTAATAAAACACAAGACTTTATGTTAGAGCATTGCTCTGTAGCCGACATTATCAAGGACGACAAAGAAGCACGCACGGACAACAAAAACCAATTGCTATGGGAACAAAGATCCCTACGAGCATGAAAATTCTAGTGAAGTGTCGTCATGGAGATTACCAACATATAATAAAGAAAAATTGTCTATCGAATAACAAATTAAATGAATAATTAAATATTGCGGAAAGATTCTGAAGTTAATAATATAAAAATCACACTTTACAAAAAGTCACGTGTTCTGGGTATTTCTACAACGCGATAGTGTACAATATGCAATATTTAAAACAAATTCATCATTAATCTGCTTCAATGTCTTTTAACGTGATAATCTTGGAATCTGTCTGCATTTATAATTCCCGGTATAATTGTGACGCAACTGTTTCGGAAGCTCATGGCTGAAGCCGGATACGACTCGCTAGAGCCCCCCCGCCCACAGGTTCCCGTGGTCGAGGCCTGCTAACAATTCGAGTTCGATTTCGTGTTTACGTTTACGATATAAGTCGCCCGCTAAACCAGTGAAATCGGGCTCTCGTATCGCTTCGAGTTCGTGCTTGCGCATGCGCAGAGACTCAAAAGTGGTATACGCTAAGGTGCTTCTCGCGATATGAAAACTATTTTGGTTCTGGAGCAAGAGCACAGTGTGTGGCCTTTGCGATTTATGAAACTGTTTCTGACTTCCACTATTGTAATGTATGGCGCTGTTAATTGAAGTCCTGAAAATCTGTCTAGAAACGAGTGGAAAATTAGAAAGTGAATTTTTTTGTAAATGAAATAGGCCTAACCAAATGTTTGAGGAAGTGTTGTTGCAACAAAATATGACACACATATTAAAATGAATGATATATTTTATTGTCAGTCAGGATAGTACAGTTTTACAATATGGGGTTGCAAAGTATCAAATTTCAAGTATGAGATGTCATGCTTTTTTGAACAATGGACCATCTAATGAACTGTATTGTGTAATGGAAAATTGTATATATGTTACTATTGATATTTTGAGTGGTGGATCATTGTGTGAATGAGACCTCTTATTTATATGTTTTATTGTTAAGAACTAGCCTTGAATAAAGAAAATGGCTAATCAGGTTGTTTTAGAATTGGAACAAGCATCACAAGTTTTGTTGGTAGGTTATTGTTTTGAAATTTCTATTTCTATTTTAAATATTTAACATATGGTTTGTTTTTAATTCTTTTTTCAGTATTTTGTGCTAATAAGATCATAAAGTGTGTTTGTACAGACACTTGCTAGATTCATTTCTTTGTCATTGTTGTTTAGTTAATTTATACATGTTGAACTTGGGTGGAAATGTATGTTAACACAATTTTTTGTGGCGTCAGAATGTACCTGTACCTGTGTATGAAAAATTGGAGCTTCTTGCTTTAAAGCTAATAAAAATAAAGATAAGTTTTTGGGTTAAACAAATTTATGAAGTTATTTATCAACTCTCTCTTCCTATAAAATGGAAGATTATGTCCATAACACATTTAAAGACGGAAGGAAAAAGATGTGCTAAAGGAACATAATACAATACTTATTGATAGTATTGTATGTTAATTTTTTATGTATTAAGTCATTTTAGCCATAATAAAATAAAACTTATCTAGAGTGGAGGCTTTGGTAATGCAATAACTTTTATAACGTATGTTGTTAATGGCAAGTAATTGAAAAGCAAATTATAGCATTTACATATCTTAAAGTATTTTTAAGATTATTTTTCAAACTCTTGTGACTGAAAGCTTTTTTTTTTTTTTTTCAAATGGACTGTTGTGATATTGTGGTACTTTATAAAATCTTTGATAGTCTATCGACCTAGATTATTTTAAAATTTGGTCTTAATGTCTTTGAGTAAAATGCAATTGGTTCTGTTGTTTGTCTATGCTATGTTTGAATGATAATGAAATTACAAATAAACAAAAGAAATATAATCAATGATGAGGTGAATGTTCAAAAATAATAAGTGTAATATAAATATATTTGATTAAGTGTAAGTAATGCACATGCTCTTTTTACTTGTAGGTAATTGTAATGTCATGTTTCAGTGTTCGTTTCATTTTTGTGTAAAGAATTCAGATAAAATGAAGTCAAATCTTGATTGATTAACACAAGGGGACATTATGTGCACAAGGGAGCTGTGCCCCTGAAAACTTTAAAAGGGACCCCGAAGCCTTGGGCTATAAAAAAAATTATATTTGTAAATGGGATTGTTTATTGATTTCCCAATTTTTTTAATCTGACAATTTTGGGAATTGTTGTATAACACTTGAGGAAAAAGCACTCCAAGGCATCTTTCAACCTTGAAAATAGTTAAACACAAAATCAATTGTATTTAGTCATTGTATGATTAAAGTTATAATTTCATTAATCTTGTTGTACATTTTATTTTTCTTTTACAAGAAAAATGCATTGTGTATAAGTAAATGAGTTCATTTGAACAGGAGGTCTGGAAAGGTAGTTGGGACCCTCCCCCCTCTTTAAGGTTGTGCACTCCTATGTTGTTTAAGTATTATGTACTTTGGGTAAGCGAATTCATGTTTTTCTATGAGAGTTGATTTAATTGTACTGAGGAATTTGGTTGTGGTTACAATTTTTTTTATCTAAAAGGAAGTAAGACCACTGGAATATAAAAAAATTGATTTAATTAATCTCAAGGGAAAATGTTATAAATTGCCTTTAACTTTATGTCTAACGAATGCAGTTATTGAATAATTGACAACCTCTTTCAAGAGTATTTACTTCAATACCTACAATGCTAATATCTTTTTTTCATTTGCTCTGTAGGCACCCCCAATGCTAGTATCATCAGAACAGCGACATGCTGCTGAAGCAGTATTTTTGAATTTCAGAAAATCAAAATCTCCATATGCATTATGCAGACATATTTTGGGTAAGGGATATTTTATAAAGTATATTTGTCACATTAATAATTATTGTTATATATGTTGAGAATTATCCTGGAAATTGATGTATTGTTTGATGGAGATTTTCTTCCGTATTGATTTTGTTGTTATTGAGGATGCTTTAATCTCCTTTAACTATGTGGCTTTTGATTTTCCCACCTTTACTTAATATTTGTTGATGTAATATTAATGTTACAGTGAATATTACTTAACATATCATTTTAGGTTTCTAATGTTTTTGGAAATATTGTGGTTTTGCAATACAAAACAAGAAGTTTTTTGTCTGATGACTGAAAACATGATCATTCATGTTTATCTATTTCTGGTCTATCACGTTCTGATGTCAGTTTTGTGAAAAATAATTTATGAGCAGATTTGAAATTGTGAAATTACTTTATTTTATATTTTAAAATGTTGGTGCAGATAAGTGGATGACAATTTTGCTATTTTAAGAACGCTTTGTCAAAACATGACATTAAATTATTATACAGTGAAGTTTTTTTTTTTAAATTCAGTGATAAAGAAGAACTCAAAAATTGCCATGATTAAAATTGTGAATTAATTGACAACTATCTTCCAAAGAAAATGTGCAGTTTAATTCATTTATTGCACCTACCTAATTAGCCAGTGGTATGTTTTTTATTAGTGACATTGTTCTGTTAATAGGGCAGACCCGAAAATATTTCTTTTATGTGGAATGAGATTGAAGAGGTGTCTAAACTAAATTTGATGCTCTAAAATCCAAATCTACCAATCATTGAATCTTTAGGTGTTTTTAACAATGTAAGGTGAAAGTTTCCAATTTATAAAGACTTCACAATTTTTCCTTTTAAATGTTAGAAATATAATTGTTTACAGTCAAGTGTATCAGTTTTAAAGTTCTGCAAATTTTTATGAATTGTGATAAATAAAAACAGTTCTTAGATAGGAAAATTTTTGTCCCCTCTTGATTGAAAATGAACATTGACTTTATATTTGTTTATATCTATGCCATTTGATTTTCCCATTGTTGGTCATGAATAGTAGTGCACCTAAGGGGGGCTTACAAATCTGTCATCAACTAGAAAAAAATGAATTTTCTCATTCCAATGCCATTTACAACATTGCCAGGCAGTCTTTTCATCTCAAGTTCAGAAGAAGAAAAGAGGAGAAAAAAAAGGTTTTATTCTCCTCAAGGTAGCTTATTCATCTCAAGTACACAAGATAAACAAACAAACAATAATTAGCTTTTTTCTTCCACTGGACTCTTAGTATTTGTTGGGTATGCATTTCACTAAACCACAATTCGCATATTCTCTGTGATGGTAGCAACAGTATTATAAATCTTTGGAGTTCCTTTTAGTCTGCATCATTGAGGTCTTAATCATAATAGTTGTCATTGTATTTTGGGAGACATCTAGTGAGTGTGGCATGGCTTACTGGTTCTCCATAGTTGTCTCCAAGGAGTCTTCTCTTGTTACGCAAGGAAGCAATGAGAGACCCAGCAGTACAGAAACAGTGAAGATTTGAACTGTACATTAGACAAATAATAGTACTAGATCATTATAAATATTATTTAAGGAAAAAATGATATTGAACTAGAAATGATAGACTGTGAATCTGCACTGTGATTAATGTCATTTTTGTAAGCAAGACATGTTATATGCTGTATTTCGCAAGAAAAAATTTCATTCTACAAAATCATTGGAGCCCAGAGGTAGTGAAATAGAAAAGATTTAATGAAAACTGATGATTATATAAAATATACACCACACCAAAGAAAATTGGAAACCATAAAAAAAAAGCTGTGAAGAGTTTTAAAAATAAAGAAATTCAAAAGCCAGCAGCAAAGCTTGATATCTGAATTACTAATCTGGGGAAATGGTTTTAAAAGTCCAAAGGGAAATTTTTGATTTTTTATAGAAGTAGCACAGACCCATTCAGAAGTAGTACAAGGTGTATCAATCTCATGAGATTGATAATGATATTCAAGATAGTTCTACAATATAAAAAATAAGAAAAACTTTATTATGACTCAAATGAAACTTTCTATGTGATTAAGGGGGGAATTGATAGGAAATTTGCCAAAAGAAAAATATATATATGAAAGAAAGATTTTCTATTTATTGTGAGTTTCAAACCAAATTGATGGTCTACTTTTATTAATGGGGTATGGTTGGAAATGGAAACAAGACTCTTTGAAAATGTAATGTCAACTATATGTACAGGTGAAAGACAACCATCAAAAAAATGTATTACAATCTTTCACATCTTGAAAATGTGAAATGTATCAAAAGTTAGTTGCTGGGTTTTGAGAAATGTCAGCTCTTTGAGGCTTGTCTGGCAATAATTCATCTGCAGAACTATGGCATTGATCTCCAATGTTTGTGATGTTTCAGTGGAAAAAAATATTCTGAGAATGAGTAATAAGTGATACTGTTGTTTCAGAATGAATTAGTTGTAAATTATTTCTTGTCCATAAGTATCTTTTACTTCAAGTTTCATCGTATTATTTTTCTGTTGCTTTGAATTGGATTTCAGAATCAAGTTCAGTGGATTATGTTTTATTTGAAGCTGCTGGTCTCTTGAAGGAAGCATTGATTAGAGAGTGGTCTCTTATGCAAGAAGATGATATTAAATCATTGAGAGCCTATTTATTGCAATATATTATGCATAAGGAATTACCACGTTTTGTTCAAGAAAGAATTTTACAGGTATTTGTTCTTGTAATATTATCAAGTTGTCTTGTGGGTATTTAAGTACTTTTATTACTCTTAAGGAAAAATAAAGATGTTTATTCTAAGATGTTAAATGTTTAGTTACAATACATTTATAAAAAAAAAATGCTCTTATTTTCACTCCTATTTTAATATTAGTTGTTTTGTTGAATCATCTAATCGGTATATACATATTAAAAAAGAAATTGGCTTATTGAAAGTTTCCTGAAGAGTTTTGAGCTAATTTGAATTTAAAAAGTCCCTTTGAAATGTTCATTATGAGAAGTTTATGTTAATGATTCTCATGATCATTGAAACTTGGTCTTCAGTCTGACTTTAAAAAATAGAAATTAACTCTTCAATATGATGCCAAAATCTTTGATATGACAAAACAGTGAATGGAACATTTGTGTATGACTAAAAAATTGAATAGGAATTTTGCTGTTACAAAAAGGCAGAGTATTTTAATGAAAAAATGACGGAAGTGAGAATTAAAGATGACAAGTAAAACTTAAAATTTAAATTTTGTTTTTCATTGTGATTCTTGATTAAAATTAGTTACTTCATGAGAGTGTGTACAGTAACCAAGAAACACACTAAATAGCTTAATAGTAAAATGTTGCAAAACTCCTTACTGTAGACTCCAAGTCATGTGAAAATTTTAAGTAACTTAATAAAGGTAGTTGCAATTGCAACAGTTTGGTTAGGGATCAGTACATAGCACATTTTTCAAATTTACTCATGTTTCTCTTCTTCATACTGATGAAAAAGTGTGTGCAATATAGTCTACTGAATTCCAGTGTAATTTATTGGAGTTAAAAACTTTAAGATATTTTTATGGTCAGCTGTGTATTTTATCCAATTATGCATTAATTGATTTGCCTTTATTATGCTATTTTATATATTAATTGCCTTTTATTGTATTAGGTTATTGCTATAATGGTTAAAAGAGGAAGTGTGGAAGACTTTGGTGTTGAACGAGAAAAGATATTATCTGAAGTAGAGCAGCTGATTTTAAATGGAAATTTCACTCATGTAAGTATTACTATTTACTATATAATTTTGTCCACTCAATGATATATTTGCATCATAATAATAACACAAATCATTTTTGATTGTGTTGCAAACAAATCATATGTGATTTTCTTCTTATAATTTTTTTTATAGCAAATATTGGGTTGCAATATAATATCTGCTATAATACAAGAATATGCTACCACAGTGAAGTCATCAGATGTTGGATTGACTTGGGAAGTTCATTTTCAGGCCAAAAAGCAGTTTGAGGTAAGGATAATTGCAATATAGCATATTTACTTGGTAATTAAATCCAAAAATACTACAAAATAAAAGGAATATTCTCATTATAATTTGGAAGAAATAGGTCCCAAGAATCATGGTTAAAAATACATAATGTGGCATCAAAACTAATACTCATATATGAATCAGAAATATGCACAATGAAAAGCAGAGGTTATCAAAGGTTAGAAGGCACACAGATGAGATTCTGTAACGTCATGAGTAGGTAGCCAGACTCTTGAAGTACTAGTGTGTGTTGGAAAGCTGGTGTCATCGGGGGGCTCAGAGTGAAGTCACGTGCCTTTCAGCAAGGAGGCCTAGTTTCGATTACCGTTGAGTCCCGGACAATCTCATGTGAAATTTGTTCACAAGAGAAAGAAGTGTCCTATCCCAATCCTAGTTCCTTCCCAATTCTGACCGCTGGACGTGTGACATAGGAGTGTGTAGTAGGAGGCCACTACTGCTTACCTGGAAGGTGGACATGTATTCCTCATGACACTGCGAGTGCATTGGACTGGGTGTCCAGACACTGACGCTGTAAAACGTCTGGGTGGAGGATGCACTAGCCAGGGTGTAAGATGCCCTAGAGCAGTATGCATGGGAGTAAGATGTTGATAGTGAACATAACCCCAGAGCTGTACATTGTTATAGAAATTTTTTAAATAATTAGATTGTAAATAGAGGTTGTGTCTGTGTCTTCATTTCGGTACCATGACACCACAATTCCTATGACACTTTGTGGGAGTTGCCTTGAAAGGTCAGTAAAGACATCAGAAAAAGACTCGAGACAAAAAATATAGTAGAAGAGATAATGAGGATCAGAAGAATGACTCTCCCACATCAACAGAATGAAGGAAGAAAGACTACCAAAGGAGGTGATGCGATTCAAACCAATAGGGTGAAGAGGCATTGTGAGACCAGAACAAAAATGGATAAATCTGGAGGGTTAACCTCCAAAACTACTCGAATAGTAATTAACACCAACACGTGATAGATCCATTAACCCACACTTCTGATGATGTTGATGATGATGATGATTGGTAGAAATGTTGAATGTCTCAAAATTAGACATAAAAAACAACTGTATTAGTAATTTTTGCAAGGAATGAGAAATTGATGATTAGTTGATGTGCTAGTGATCAGTAGTTTATTTGTAGATATCTGTTGGAAAAATGTTTTCAGATCATGATGTAGATAGCAAGAGTTTTTTTTTTTACTTATTATTATATTTAGCTGCATGAAGTCCTATTAGAAATCAATGAGTCTTTTACCCAGTTCCATTCGTTGCAAAAAAGAAAACTAATTTGCTTGTTATAGTGTTATTGGAGTGCAAACTGAGAATTACAGATTAGATGTTAGAACCATTTTAGTGAACATAAGCGCACATGGTCCGCCATTATAATATTTTTGCATTTCATTTTTATATATGCTTCAACTTTTAAATCTGTTTTCTAACCTTTCCTATTTATGTTTGTAAACTCCAGACGATGTCATTGACTTGTGATTCTCAATTATAGACTTCAGTCTGAGGTACTTCAGTGTTGCTAAAATTAGCTTATCAAACATCTATTAGTATTGTAACTCAATTTTTAATTGTTTTTAGCAACTTATTTATAATTAACTTAATAAATGAACAACTATGGATTTTGATGAAAACTAAATTTTTATGTTGCACTATTTAATTTGTTTAAACAGAAACACTTTTAAAACAAATTTGCTTATTAAAGAAAATTAACACATGTAATGAATTTTATATTAAATAAGAAAATTCTTTATATTTCTCAATACTTCTCAGATCTTTAAAGGGCTTGCTTGTGATGAAGTGCCACTGTTCCTGAAAATATAAAGTAATCAATTGAATGACTGAAAATCATAATAGTACATGACATTTTATAAATTCTGAAAAATTTGATAATTTAAGTCGATATCGCTGTGAAGTCAAGGTGCTTTGTTTCATCATTAAAACCATGGCATTTCAATTGTTCGTTAAAACCATGAAAATACATAGCCACTGAAATATAGTCTAAAGTAAACACGTTTATCCCAGAATTTATAAAATGTTACTTATACCGTGTTGGTTTTTGCCTGTTCAATTGAAGTTATTTATGGTATTGTAGTCAAACTTTAATAAAAATTTTAACTCAAGATCCCAACCTCCTTCATATTCTCTCTCTTCTCCTCACCTCACCTCACTTTCTTCTTCTCTTCTCTTCTCTTCTCTTCTCTTCTCTTTTCTTTTCTCTCCTCTCTCCTCTTTCACTGAAATGAATATTCAATTTTTTTCTATTTCATAGTAAATTGATAAAAAACTTTCAAAACAAGAAAGAACAAAAAAAAAGTCAATTAGGTCTTAGGTTAATGTAATTTTTTTTAATACTTACAATTACATTAAAGTATTTTATGAATTAGTATTTAGACAAGCAAATGTTCAGTTGAAGTTAGTCAGTGCGCAGTTAAATATTTAAATTCTAGAACAGATAAAACAAGAATAATAAATATATTTATTAAAAACAAAACTATCTCCTTTGAGTGCACAAGGCAACTCTGCTAGGAACCCTAGCCTGCTTAGTTGTTTTGTTGTGCTATGATCTTGGGCATTTTTGTGATAACTTTTTATTTTGAGTTTGTACTTCATGTTCTCTGCTCTAAGTGTATTAGCAAAGATTTTTTTAATTTGTGTAGTATTAAAATATTATATTCATGGAAAATAAAATTTTTGCAAATGTCTATATTTAAGATTGAAAGACAAGTTACTGAAGTAATGTTTGTTTCTTGATCACAGAAATTTTCTAATTTATAATACTGTGTGAAGTGAATTTGTTTTAAAGTGAAAGCAGAGAAATGTAAATTGAGCAAAAATGTTGATCTAATGAATGTTAGTGTACCAGAATATGATCCAAAAGAAAGGTGGGCAGTACATACAAGTGGTATAAAGTATTTAGAAATAGGTCTTTCATTTTTTCTTCTAATTTTTTAGCATGCTAAAATGAATTTTTTGTTTCCAGGTGACTGATTTGAAAAGAATATTTCGGTTTTGTGTACAAGCTTTGAATCAACTAACATCTTTGAACCCACCCTTCTCCGATGAAATCAAAAATATCTTGAAGCATTTATTGTCAATTACTGAAGGAGTTTTGACCTGGGGGTTTATTTCAGCTTGGCATATCCTTTCCATTTACATATGTCTTCCAGTAGAGTGATGTGTCAGTTTGAATTGACAAGTTGATATGTGCTTTAAATTAACTGGTTTTTAAATTGATAACTATATTTTATTTTCATAAGGATCTTTATTTTCACTGCTTTTATATCTGCATTAGTTAACTGTCAAATTAATGTCTACAAAGAAAGGTGTGATATATCACTATCAATTATTTCCTTGTATCTCAGTTCTTGCATTTTTGTCTTGCATTGTTTTTATACAATTGTTGGTTTTGTTGTCACTTTCTTTGCATTTGTTTGAAATTCTGTTTGTGTGTTACTTCCTCTTGTATGTATCATTTCTCATTTGAGATCCATTGATTACATTTTTTCGTGTTTATATTTTGTGTATTTCAGTCTTGTGATTGAATATAAAATCTTCCATTGCGAGGAAGTTTGTATTTTTTGCTGTTAAATAGAACTAATTTTTATTTTCTAATTTAAGACAAGTTTTACTGTTTGTAGACATATTATCAGTTGCGTGGTATGTAACTTATCACTTTTATTATAGTTTAAAAGGCTCATGCATGTGAATCTATTCATGATCTTTTAGTGTCTAATTCAAGTTATATTATTTTAATATTAAATAAAATATTTTTAAAAACAGGGTTGAAAAAAAAATCTTCGCCTTTTAAGTCTGATAAATATTTTTGTTTTAATGTGTTTTCCTTAATTTTCTTACTTCCAAAACGCTTAGTTGGTGTTTTTGAAGCAGTGTATGAATCGGAACATTCACCTCCTTTGAGATTAGGTGCCCAGTGGAGAGAAATAGTACTTGACCCAACAGTAATTAACCTCTTTTTTACAGTAAGTATTTTAAGAACTAGATTCTTTTTTGACTTGATTAGTTGTTAGGGTGTAGAAATTTACTGAAATAATTTAGCATTGGAAGATACTTGTGTTTGCAGCTACCTGTTATCTATGATTTCTTCACTTGTAATACAAGATTTTTTTGTATGTAACACCTATTTTAGTAATTGAATTTCTCTCAACTTACATTAAATTTTACACAGTAATCACTTGAAGTGTCAATTATTACTGTATTTAAGTCAATCAGCTTGTGGATTTATATCTAAATAGTATGGTATAGTATGTAGTGATTGTACTTTTGTCAGGTTCACTGGAAAGTTCGTGAGAATCCTGGATTGGCTCATCACACAATGAATTGTTTAGTACAGCTTGCATCATTGAATGGCAATGTTTTTGCATCTAAAGAGGTTCGCTTGCAGTATCTTGCAAATTATATAAGAAGTTTTCTTAATCTTGTCTCAAGGTTAGTTATCATTAAACAATAAAACCTGTCATGTTCCTGATCATTGTTTTTCAACTTCTTTATCCTGCTTGATGTCTTTCCAACCTTTTATATTTAGCTTTCTCTTCTAAGGAGGTGGTAGTAATTATAGTACATTGTGTGAAGTAAAATATTTTATTTTTAATCTTTAAAGTAAATACAAAATATACATTCAGTTTTTCTCTGATCTTTTGTGTATAGTCATAGCTACTCATTGTTTGAGTTCATAAGTCACCGGAATGAAACCTGGTTCATCCTAATTAGGAAGTAAGCAATCTTATTAGAAATTATTTTTCTTATTCCTAAACCTATGGAAAGTTGTTTGATATTCTTTGTTGAAAATGATATTTATCTGTAATTATGCTTACATAATGATTAAAAAGCAATTCCTTAGAAAAACTGAATGTAAGTGCAATTTATTTCCATTGTGAAATACTTACATGTTGCATTCAATTCTTTATTTGGTTGATAAGTGCCGTACTGCGGTAGTTGGTAATAGGTATTTTCACCGGTTACTAGGGCAAAAGGCACATGGTTGAAAACCTCTGCTTTAAACTTCAATATTTTTGTTTTGTCCAAGTTTGCAGTTAAATTTAAAGCACACATAATTACAATATAATTATACTTTATGCTGATAAAAAACACATATTTGTAATTTAGCAGTTAATGAAATAAGCTAATTTACTCCACAGTGCCGAAGTTGTATTTTCTGCAGATGAAAATTTAAATTATTATTTTCATTTTGGAAGATGCGAGAAATTGAAATTCTGAAGTCCCACATGTACATTATTAGAGTCCTTATGGTATGTGCATTTTTATAAGAGGCTGTGAACTTCCTGATTCCTTAATATTACGTTCTGAATAACCTTCTTTTCCTCCTCTAACTACATTGTATTAGTTCATTTTGTTCATTTGAGTGCTGGCACTCAAATGAGATCTGAGATTAGAGATCTGTTTAATTTTGTATAAATCATTTTGCCTCTTAACCAAAATTTATATTCTGTTTGTGGAGGCGAGTGCTAGATATTTCCTTGTCATCTCTTAGAAAATATATTTTATTATAATTTAAAAAAAATCATTGTAGTTGTAAATGTATTTTGTATGAGATGGAGATTACATTGTAGAGTGCCAAATAATTTGTTTTACCATGTATCTGTGCTAAAGCAGAATTAATTTTTAACAGCATTAATGTATTAGACCGAGAGGCTTTGGGGATATCCAATATGGTACGGAGACTGCTAATAACTTTCCCACCATCATTATTGGTGTCTCTCTCTAGTGAACTGCTGCAGTCATTCTTAAGCCAATTGACAGACTTGACCTGCCACTTTGCTGAAGGTGCTGCTCAAGAAGAATCGGTGAGTTGGTTAAGGCATGAAGAATGAATCGGGAATTACAAAAATACATACAAATTAAATATTTGTTACATGAATATGTATTTTATAAAGAAATTTGATACTAACAATTAATTTTCTCACATATTTTAATCGGTTGAGGAAATTATTCACTGTATTAAATTTACATATATACAAATAAGAAATTGAAGGGCTCAGTTAGATATAATCATAAGCAACTCTCATGCAGTTTTGAGATAGAGCTGTTTGGAAAACACATGTAAATCAATGGAGAGTCAGTCATTTTAGTTCAATGTTGTCATGCTTTATAACTAGAAAATGGAAACCTATAATACTGAGTGGAAATATGGTTGCTTAGAAATAATTGAGGTATGGTTAACTGGAAAAACTCAATTGAGGTTTATTTTAAACCATCTATTTAAAATCATTTTAACCCATCCAGTTGTTTTAACAGTAAAATCATTGTGTGGTGTGAATTATTTATATTTTTTTGCTAATCTTGAAAACAACATATTGTAAAAGTGATGAATAGTTTCATAATCAGAATGTTGCCTCCCCTCCTGTTCCCAGTAAGAGTGGGTACAAGAAATAACTGCAAATAATCATGATCAGTTGAAGTGACAACTTTTACTGATGAACACTTTTATAAACATTTTGATCATATAAACTTCATAATTTTTGTCTTTCAATAGTTTTTGTAATGTTTCTCTGAAAGGCCTATGCAGAAGATAGATTATACATGGAAGCTTTTGATCATATGCTGGAAGCATGGATAAACATTTTGCAAGATTCACAATCTTTTACTCGAGATTTTTGTAAAGAATCATCAATACGTGTGTTTAATACTTACCTGAAGTGTCATCTTTCACCACCAGATGGAACTCGGGGACAGGTAAGCATTGTGTTTACTTCTTAAAATTTTGTTATTTTTAATTCGTAAAGAAGTCAGAACGTATACACAGATGTACAATCTAGAAGTGAGTGCTTATTTCAAGCATGAACTATTTTTATAATGTACTAGATGAAGTACCTTGTGTTGCCAGGTATTTATTAATTATAATTATTCTGTTTCCTCTGGCCAACCCTGCTGTTTGCTATGATTGTCATTGCTACCACCATTGTTGCTGTGGACAGCTGTAAACAGCTACTTTATTGCATACTTGTGACAAACTTCCTGTAACAATTTTGACCTACAATTACTCTTACTTAATTGCTCTATTGGAATGAATGAATTTACATTTAGTGGGAAGTTTTGTGGGCTTTCAGAAATATTGAATTCACTTTTGTGAATTTACTCACTGTTTTTTAGATCTTGTGAAAAACTGAAAGTGTGTTCATTTAAGTATTGTTCTAAGGTGTTTGAAAGGGCATTTTTGAAAGATCTTTTTTGACATCCAAGTGTGGTAATCTGCAAAATGAGATGAATTGTGTAGTGAAACTGAAAAAGTTTCTTGTGAAGAGAACAGTGTCTTCTACAAAAGGTAGCTTCCGTCATATATATTATAATATTTTGTTTTTACTGTGACTAAAACTCAAGAATTCTCTCACAATGGATTAATTTCATGCACTGGTAATGTTCCAAATCATATATACCTTCATTTTTTTCATGGTAATTAAGTGAAATTTATTACCCACATGTAAATAAATGACCCTGCTCATTTGCTGATGTCACTTGTGTTATAGTCAAAGCCAAATCGTGGAGGTATTACAAAAAGCTGTATTAAATCTAAATGTGGGAGCCGAATGGCTGAATAAAAACTACCTTAGCTTTAATATAACAAAGACTGCCTCACTCAGCTTTCTTAGCTGAGTCCACATTAATTTAGTTGCTCAGTCATTTCTTGGTCAGCCCAGATGTGTACCAAATGTGGCATTTCCCAGTTACCAAAGTTAAACTATTATTAGATTAATTTTTAATTGTTCAAATCAGAAGTTATTCAGTGTTTAATCAAATATATTTAATTTGCAGGATCAAGAATTGGATAGTGAAGATATTGATGAAATAGAAGAAGATGATCGTACTAGATTTAAAGAACAGTTGCAGGTTATCGGTTCTTTTGGGAGACAAGTGAGTTACACTCAATGGTCATTTCCATTTGAATTTTTTTGTTTGTTGTATTGTGATTTCTGAAAATTACCATTCTCTCAATTACAATTTCCAGTTATGATAGCTCAGTTGCAACAATGTTGCCATTGCATCAACATTGATTGGAGGGTTCTAGGGTTTCAGTATCGAAGGTGGCAGATGTGCGGCGGCGATGGTGTAACTGTTAGCGTATCAGACTGTTATACCCAAGTTGGCAGGCTCAAACCTGATCGAAGCTGTGAATTTTTAAGGGCGAAAAAATCCTTCATAATCCTTCCTTCGGAGGGGAAGTAAAGCCAGCTGTCCCATGTTAGTAGATTTACTTGCCTGTAAAAGATCCTCAAGCCTCTGAGCTAAATTCAAATCGCCTGTTTCATCGCTGAAGAAATACCTCCTTTCTTCACTAGTGGGTGAAAGGAGCGTAGTTAAATTTGCGTGGTCAGATGAAAGAGCAGGCCTGATGGCTCGAGTCTCGCCATGTAAAATAGGGCATCAATTCAATTCAATTGAATTCAATGTGTGACACTGAAGCAAATTCAACTATTGTCTGGACAAGAAAGCTATCTGTCAGCTGTACTGATTGATAGTTTTCTATGGTTTCTATGATTGATACCAGGAAAATGGCCGGAGTAGTACCCTAACAAACGGGCCTCTGTCAACGTGCTTTCCTTCATCATCTTTGTCACCTCCTGTCTCGTTAGACATACAGGCCAGGAGCTTAGAGCTTGCCTGACTGGGGCAATATCCCAAGGTGGATTACCTGGAGGGAGAAATCCCCACAAGGAAATGTATGGGTTGGTGCTGGATGCCACATTTCATCAAAGGAGGAAAATTGCCACCTCCCAGAATATAGCATGCGCTACACTCACAGGACTAATGACTTCAATAGTTGTTGTGCCTGGAACCAATACTCCCTACCAAATACTATTCTCAAATAAAAATTGACCAAATATCTTTTCTTTCAGCTCCTATAACATTTAGCTTGTTGGTAGTTCATTTGCTTTTGCAGGATTCAAAGATTGATGCCAGTAATTATTTATAATAGATAGATAGTGAGGTGAATTTTGTTTGTGACGCAATAATTCACTAAACCAGTGGTTCATAACCTTTTTCCCTCAGGGCCCCCAAAATGAGGGAGTATATCATTATTCCCCCCAGCTTATTTCTTCTATTAAATATAGAAGCAATTTTTCTTTTCAAAAACTTCATTACATTATTCTCTCTGTTACCAAATTCAGATCAACAGAAAAATTATGAAATAAGACAATGTGCACTAAGCAGCTAACAATAATTTCAAGAAAATTAAGAATTTAAATTACAAAATTCATTGTGATGGATGAGCTTGCTTTTGACAAGAACATTTCTCAAAATGTAGTATTAGAGTATAAATGGCCACTCAAAATTGTTTATTTACATTTAGCTTTGAACGGTACTTAGACTTCATAGCTAACAAAGCTGAGAAACCTGTCTTGCAGAAGTAAGTTGTTGCAAAAGGAATCGAGGTCTTTTTTGCAATTTGGATGTTCTTTGAGTATTCCTTGCTAATATGTATCCAAAATTCAAAGAAAGGAAATTCATTAAATTTACTCTTTAATGATGTATCACAAGTGAGATCAATGGGTTGTTGGTGCTCTTTTATATCTAAAGATGATGATGGTCCAGGAGCATTTTCAAACGGATTTCTAATCTAGTTAAATTTCTCCAAATCATTGTAGAAATATTTTTCAAAATGACCTTTTAGCATTGCAAGATGATGAAGAAGGCAACATCTTTATCAACAATTTTATCTCCATTGGAACTACTGGATTGTCGGTATCCTATAATAGTGACAGTAGAGTAGGAAACATATCCAGCATGTCATTTTCTATCTGATTATGCCACAGCTCAAGCTTCTTCATGAAAGCCTTTACTTTTTCATTCCAAGTTAGTACAGTTGCCTGATTCCCTTGTAGTGAAGTATTCAAAATATTAAGTTTTTCAAAAATATCAGTGAGGTAGCCCATTTTCAAGAGAAAATCTTCATTGCTGAACCAATCTGCCAGAGAGTGGCCTTTCAGCTGTAAGAAACAAAATACCTCGTTCTGTAGTTCAACCGTTCTCTTTAGCACCTGACCTCTAGAAAGCCATCGAGCATTACTAAAATGAGCAGTTGAGTGTGTTGAGCACCCAGCTCCTCACATAACACTGAAAAGCATTGAATTTAATGGGTTTGCCTAATAATATTCACTGTTTCTATAACCATCTGCAGCACTTCATGAAGGGGTGAACTAGGTTCTTTGGCAGCCAGAGCTTCTTGATGCAGTGCATCCATATTGCATTGGAAGCTACTGCTTTAACTTTTGCATGCAATCCTCAGACATTGAATGAGTTTCCACGAAGCCTAGCGACAAATATTTCTCGTATCTTCTCATTGGCACCTTCGGAATGGAACCCTCGCCTCCCTCAGATAATGGAGCACTGGTGTTATCCTTTTTTGTCACTAGTCAGGAACTGCTTCATTCTCATGTAAAGTTTGCCTCACGATTTACGAAAGACTCAGGGGTTGTTATTTTACACGAGACAAAGCTTGCTCTGTACATTAGTTCGCAGAATGCAACATTATAAGGTAACGAGTTACAATCGCAGAGGAGAGAGGTGCAGCTGAATGACGTCGTGTTTGTTCCAAAGAAAAGGAAAAATCATAATGTTTTCTACTGAGAAATTAGTTTTTCTCCTTTAGTATTTTCCATTGATGATTTTACATTTTCAAGAAAATATGCCACCCTCCTTTCAAGGCCTTCACTCCTCCACCCCTGGGGGTCGTGCCCCCCAATTTGAGAACTACTGTATTAAACTATCAACATGAGCTAAAAAAATTTCCCTTTTTGAATTAAAAATTAAAGGCCTTATTGATAAATAAGAAAGAGTGTCAAAGTATGATAATTTGCTCCTCTCAACTCTTAAGAAACTGTCATGTTCCACATCGGTATTTCACTATATTTGTACTAATTTTCCAAGCTACTCAAATTTGTCTCTTTCAGATGTTGTCACATTCTGTGCCTCTTCTTGCTCGTCTTCTTGAAGATAGAGTGCGTCGTTTGAGAGAACATTTGCAGACTATGCATACACAAGCACTCAATATCTCTAACACAAGTGCATTGGATTGCCTGTTTGAAGATATTCATTGGCTCATTCTCATTGCAGGTATCTTGTACAATTTTGAAACTACAAATGAAGAAATGTATGTATGTTTTGAGAGAGGGAAAATTTTAGAGACATCCATCCATCATTCTCATATGGCTGTCTACTATTCCTGCTGTCCTTATCTGGCTTGGCTGTCTGTTGTGTCTGTATGTCTGTCGTTCTGTCTTCGGTCTGTTTCTGTCTATGTCTGTCTGTCTGTCTATTTGTTGTAGTATGTATGTATGTATGTATTGTCTGTAATGGCGGCTGTATATCTATTTATCAACGCTTCCCAGATTGAAATTTATTACACTGAAAATGTCTTTTCAACATGAGATCTATTTTTTTTCTTTTATATTGTTGTCTATGAAAAATTGCTTCAGTAGGAGTAATATATGATGAAAATATGTAATAAAATTCTAGTAATTTGACAAAAGCCTTGTGAATTGCTAAGTACAGATTCTTGTGTTGAAGGAAACACTATAGCAATGGATAGTGAAGGAGAGACAGCTCTTATTCCTGCAGAAGTGATGCTTTATAGCATAGAACAGGGCAAATCTGGGCATATGGATATAAATACTACGCTGAAAGTTCTTGGATCCCCAGGAATGCAGTTACAAGAAATACCTGGAGCAGATGAAAGTTCAGATCATATTGTTAGGTGAGACTTGTTGATGAAATAAGATTTTATGATCTGGTCTAATGATTTTTGAGGAGAAACTGTACCTAAAACAGTGATTTATTTTTAAGGAAGAATAATTAAATGATTAGCTTAAATTCCTAATTTCTCCCTATTTATTGAAATTTACTTCATTATTCTTAGTGTATCCTTGTTCTTAATGTATCCTTGCTTCACAACAATGCTACTGTAGTTATGTGTCAATGTTTCAAAATAATCTTGTATATTTTATGAATATTGTTAATTTTTGCTCAAGAAATTCTTTTTAAATGTGTTTCAGTGATTTGCATTTGACAACTATGAAAGATGTTGATTGCTACATGAAATATATTTTCTTTTATTAGGTTGGTATCTGCAGTTTTCCGACTCTGTGAAGTGCAGAATTATGCTATGGAAGCCAAACTGTCACGCATGTTAAGTCCTGAACTGTGCTGCTCTGTGATGTGGTTTTTACGCAGATTGTCTCTGTCTTATTTACTCCCTAACGAGAGCTATTATTCAGAGGTAGTTTACAATATATTTATGATGAAGAATAGAACATACATTATCATTTAAATCCATTAGCATTATAAAATGAAAACTAAAATTCATTAGAATTTTTGTACAAGGTACTAAGTTGGTGTCTGATATAAACTGCTTTCTACCCAAATTTATTGTGTGGAGTGTTCATGATATGGAAATTTCAATTCACTGTCGCTAAAGTAAAGAAATCTTACTCTCCACTTATGGATGTGTTTGCTCTTATTTAATATATGGAACAAATATATGTTGAAGTAACATGCACTTAAATTCCCATTTTGTGGCACAAAAACTGACAAAGTGCCCCGCAGAAGTCACAATAGGAACAAATAAATAAGTACCTTCTGTGACTTCTGCGGGACACTTTTGTCAAGAAGTTTGATTGACAGTTTTGTGCCACAAAATTGGAACTTAAGTGCATGTTACTTCAACTTATATTTGTTCTATATATTAAAGAATTCTTAAATAATTATATCTGAGTTGTGTTTAAAATTCCTGCTATCATTAACACATTGAATCCACCCACCAAGGCTCCCCATTATTGAAGTTAGGAAGATCAAATTGCTCCATTTACCAGGCCTCTAACTTTTTACTTTTTTATTTGCAAACAAGAAAAGGAAATATGTCAGAATTTAGTTTGTAAAATTTAACAATGTAAATTTAGGCATTCTTTATTTTCTGTTATAATGTATAGTGCTATTTTGGTGTAATATAGCCAGCTTGTTGGATGATTTCAGATGAGTATGGCCCTTGTGTCAGCTTTTGGTAAGGATTCGGAAGGTGCCACGTGGACAATGAACTTCTTGATGAATACTATTGAACAGAATTTACAACACTTTTCCTCAGAACCTGCTCTTATTAAAGACACTGTTCTACTACTTCTTGCTCTTGTGGATGTGAAAGAAAAGTAAGAAACTTTACTGCTTAATAGGTTCTTAAAATTTCCTTGCGTTGTGTAAAGAACACAATTGTAAGTCCTGAATAAGTACCAGAAAAACTCAAATAAAAGAAAACAAATTTAAATATTCAGTTCATAAGATTACTTTTCAACCTCAAAAAATAGTGGAAAGAGGAGATAAATTTATTAATGTTTTAGAATGATTTAAATAACAGCTTAATGTTTCAGGGGGCAGTGTATGCTGAAAACTAAAGCATTTTGGAATATTCTTCAGAATCATGCAAGTACTGATAAAAGCCTTTTGCCTCAGGCAGCTAAACGAGGTTTATTTAAAGCCTTTGTTTTAGCAGGTGCAGCTGTCGAAGATGCTGGTAATCGTTCTGATTATTGGGTGCAGGTTAGTATTCTATGCTTTATGCAAATGGCATAAAGTGTAATAATTTTTTAGCATAATTACTATCCTTGTTTAAGGTTTAAATGTCAATTGTAACTAATAAATTGTAAGGTTGCATGGCGTATACAAACTTTTCACTTTGGTCTTGGATATGATGGAATCATACTTCTAACATATGAAACTTTCATGAACAAATTTCCCAAAATTAACTAGCCTTACACTAAATATTCTGGAATATTATTTTAGCGGATTTTCTCAAGACAGTGTTTTACTTTTACTTCCAGTAATTTTTATATTTTAGTTGTGTTTTATTACCAAACATTCATTATTTTGGCAGCTGAAATATTAGTATTTAGAATTTGCAGTATAATTATTATAATTTTATGTAACCGTTACATCTATCATATGAAAGTCTGAACATTTTGTTGCACCATTTGTTTTTAAAGAACGTTAAGTTACCTTTGGAAATTGAATCTCTGCATTTTTGTTGCAGTAATTTAAGTCCAAGGGATAGATGGGTGTCTCAATTGTAAGGATTCTATTTTTGATTTTTTTCTCAAATTTTTCTAATTTTCTCATACTTAAACAAAAATTCAGTGTGCTGTGGTAAATTATCATGTTATAAGATTGGTACCCTTTTAGAACCCAAATGTTTAATGTATTTCATTACTCAGAATAAATTTGCTAACAACTCTTTCTAATGTACTAACTATTCCAAATTTATTTACCTAAAATTGGTTGGTTGGATTGTAATTTTATGTGATAGTGTATGTGTGGGTTGCATGTGCGTGTGTGAATTTACTGAAATGTTTTCTATGCTTTATGTTTGGCTTGTTTAAAACACAGGAAGGAGGGAAATTATTTTCTATGACTTATTCCTAGACATAACTTCAAATTTGTAATGTAGAATATGTATAATTTATATTTACTTTGTAATTGTTTTGTAATTGTAGGTTCTGAAGCCTCTGCAAGAGAGATTTAAGGGAATAATATGCAAAGAAAATTTCAATCGTATCTTCCATGAAGAAAATGTGAAATTGGAATTGATTGATATTTTGGAATCTTTTATTGGTAATTATTGTCTCTTAATTTTAGACTGAGGATTTTATCACCAATTTTTTTGTAGGGAAGATGATAAATTCTGTTTCATGTCTATATCTCTACAGGTATTACATTGAAATTTAAGAATTATTTTGGATTTTATCTTTATTGTTTTAAGATCTTACTTAAAATGGTGGTTTAATTTATTTTCAAAGTATTTATTTTAGAAAATGCTAATGTTTCATTACATTTAAAAAAGATTTTTAGAGCACTGATCTTTTTGAAGCAGCATGTATACTAGTAATCTTAGGGAACATTTTCCAAATTTTTCAAAAAAATAGAGAAAGAAAAAAGAGAGAATGGTGCAGATCTCGTTTCTGTTGAAAACTGATTTTTCAAAAATTGCAAAAATTCTAATTTTTTTCAGCGTTCGTCTGATTTTTTTCCCTTAATGAAATCTGTTCCTTAAAGATTGATTTTAAAATAAGGTCATGTACAATTGTTTGAAAATTTGAGTACTTTTCATGTAATTTTGTATGAAAGTACAGTTGAGAAAATATGTGCTGTTTTAGCACTACTAGTTTTTACATATGCTTGCTGTTCAGCTTTAGTGACTTCCATCTAGGATACTAATGTTTGCATGTATTGTCTACTAAACACCAATGCACTCGGATGTCATCAGATCATCACATCCTCTACTGTGTAAACCATGTTTTCAAATGTATATAGTGCAATAACCACATTTGCAGTTATTATACGGTTATTAATATGTAAAATAGTTGCCATGACTTCTGAAATGACACTCCTAATTAGGCTGGACCACCTTTAAAAGTATGTGCCATTGCAATATCTTTAATTTTTGAAAATTGAGACGTTTATTGAAAGCAGCTCTTTTGCTTGTGAATTCAGTGTATTGTGTTGTATTGTCACAAAAAGTGTAAAGAAATTTGTCTTAGCTGGTATTTGAACTCAGTTGCTTAGGTTTCTGAAGCAAGCTCATTACCTCTACTCTATGTTTGAGCTGCTACAATGATTTCTTAACTTTACAGAGGTTCTAACACTGAAGATGCCTAATTGTCATGTTGCAGGTATCTTAAACGAAAATACTTGAAAATTACTGGTATTTTCAAAGAGACATACCTATAATGATTAATAGATCTAATATTAAGGAATAGATTGCATTGAGAAATAAATCTCTGGCTTCAATTTTGAAGATGTTAGAAATGCTAAAATTTTTTTTTCTCATTTTTGAAAGTGCAGAGGTTTTTAATAAAAATTGGAGATCTATCATATTTATAAATCCACTTTTTTCTATTTAAGCAAAGTATTTAAGGTAAAAAAATGGAATTGTTTTTGAGAAAATCTTGTTGACCTAAATTTGGAAATAGTCACTATTTCATTCAAGATTATGAAAAAACTTCTAGCATTATGAAAAAATTCTTCATGACTTTGTTTAAATACCTTATTTTGAAGAATAAATTTCAGTTAGAAGAAATTTCTAGCTTTGATAAAACGGCCAAAAAATCTTTAAAAGTGTGTAGTTTTTCAAAATTCAGAGATTTTACTGAACATCTTTCTATATTTATATCTACTTTTCATTTTATTTAAGCAAAAAATATAAAGAACAAATTTCAGCATTTTTTTGATAATTTAAAAAAAAATCATGGATGCATCCTATAGAAAACTTACAAGAAATTGAAATTATATTACAAAGTGTTTTAATTGACAGGGCGTCGAGTTCAGGCAGATTGATTGGTGAATGTCTGTTTGAGAAAAATACTACTTGATATTTAGATTGCTAGAGTTATTCGCAGGAAGATGGATGGAAATCTGAATAGTGCAAAATAATTTCCAATAGAGTCACTGCATTAGTCCAAAATTGACAAGAATTGAGTTAAAGGTGCCACCTTGTATTGTGAACTTTTATACTTATTGACTTGACCTAAAGTGTGTTAGTCCCCAAAAAACGAGCAAAGAAAAATAGGTGAGCTAGGAAGGTGGGTGGTTTTTCGCATTTCCCACAAATTAAATTTTGGACGAATGCTGTTTTTCAGAGAAGCCCTTCAATTTTGCCATTGTTTAAGGTTATATTAAGGTTATGGTTTAATACATTGTAATTTGTACTGAACAGCATGATGTGTTATTCAAATTTATTTATTTTTCTTGAAAAACAATTTATGTTAATAATAAATATGTGTAATTATTATATTTATTTATTCACAAATTAATGGAGAAACAGTAAGGAGCCTGAAAATTTTACATTTAATTTACTTCAGAAGAGATTATAGATTAAACTTGTATTTTATAAAATTATTTTGCATGAAAATTAATATTTATTTGATTTTAATATACATTTATCTTGTTTACACTTTATTTCAGGAGTGGCTCAGGGTTCACAAGTGACAACCGTGCAGTCTCTTTTCCAGTTTCTTCATCCAATGCTATGTGAATTTTCAACATTGGTCAATGTTTATCACAATTATCAACAAATTGTGGAGTTAATACTGGAGTTGTATTGTGAATGTGCTCGTGGTATGCTGTGTTACTTAACTCAGGTAAACTGTAGATTTTTAAGTGATATGAAATTGTTTTAGAAATTCTCAGGTTCATGACCGAAGTCAAATACCAGAAATTCTCTTAACTTATTAAATATGAAGATTAGTAGATGATGTATATTTTCAATCATTTCTTGACTGTTCAAGAACTTTAACCTTTAACTTTACAACAAAATGAACTTCAGTCAAGATATTCCTTTAGTAACATCCATTTATGACCTTCTAATGTAAACATAGCCATGTGGATAAGGGTGTGCTGGTTATCTGAAAAACTGACACACAGTCCATTCTTCATTGATTGGGCCTTTAATTTTCGCTATTTAGGTGTAATTAGGAAGTTTTGTGGAGTTCTAGAAACTCTTTGTAATATGTTTAAAAAAGAAGATGCAAACCCCTTCTCCGACCACCTACCCCGACTCCCGAGACTCACTTTGAGTGACCTCTTAGCCCATTGAGGAGTGTGCAGGAGAAATCTGTCGCCGGGGTCGCCCCTTTGGGCAACAGAGACATAAACGGAAAAAGGGGAAGAAAAAATCCCCTTAGAAGTAAGAAACTTAACATCTAAAACTTATGGCTCTTCTCTTTGAACCTGAATGGATTTTGCCGTTTAGATGAATTGAAACTGTTAATGTCTCTGTATAGACCCGTTATCTGCTTGCAGGAAACACATCTTCCTGAGCATTCCCTCTCTCTTCGTTGTTTTTGTCACAACCAGAACTTAATCCTTCTGAATACTGATGAAAGCACACATTTTTCCGTGGCTTCATACACTTTCTCGTCCATCAATATGGCTCTCTCCCATCTCTCTCTACCATCTTTGAGTGAACTGTCCTTGGCGACCTGCATGTCAGTGACCACTTCCTCGTTCTGGTCAATTTCAATATTTCCAACCCAAACATTCGTCATCCTCCTTGCTGGCTGCAAGGTTCCACTGAGTTCAGTGGGAAACATTCGGGAAAGAAATAAGGATATCGGAAATCTGCCCAAAGGACATTGACTGTATTGTTGCCACTTTTACTGATGTTGTTCTTCCTGCGGCCTCAATTGCCATCCCAAAGTTGTCAGGTCACCCACGACATCCTCTTGTGCTGTGGTGGAATGCCGACTGTGCCACCACGGTGGAAGTTCGGAATGGGGCATTGGCAAAGCTTAGTAGGTTCCCAATCATGGATAATCTGATTAATTATAAAAGAACACGAGCCACAGCCAGATTGACCATACGGTAAAGTAAGGCCATGTCCTGGATAGCCTATATTTAATCACTTTCTTGCTGTATGCCCCCTTAAGTAGTGTGGCCAAATGTTCGACAAATCGGTGGAAGATTTCCTTCATTGTCTGTCTCAGGACTTCTGGTAAATGGAAATCTTCTCATCTCACCAGAAGATATAGTTGAAGAATTGGCCTCTCACTACAAGCATATCTCCAACTCCTTACATTACTCTCCTAGCTTTCTGAAGACCAAAAGAAGATTGGAGAATTGCAGACTAGATTTCTCGAGTCGCATGGAGGAAAACCACAATGCTCCTTTCTCTATGGATGAATTTTCCTGTGCCCTCGCTTGTGCAAAAGATTCTGCTCCAAGACCAGACCAGATACCTAATCAAATGCTTAAACACCTACTGGAAAATGCTTGTTCTCATCACCTCCCTTTCATTTTGATTCACCTTTTAAATTTGATTTGGGATTTGATGAGTGTCACTGTTTGCCATTGCTATCAATAGTATCATGTCAGTAATTCGAGAGCCTGTGAAAGCATTGCTCTTCATTGATGACTTTGGTATATTCTGCTCCTTGAAGAGCATGCAAGTCATCGAGAGACAGCTACAGCTTGTCCTCAACAAATTGCAAGAGTGGGCGATAAAACTGGATTCAAGTTCTCCACCTCAAAATCCAGTTGCATGCTCTTCTGTATCACCTCCATAATCATCCTGATCTCTTTTTAGGGAGTTATCAACTTTTCTTTGTTGAATCTGCCACTTTCCTTGGCCTGATATTTGACAAGAGTTTAACATGGCAAAAGCACATTCAAAACTTGAAGAGATGCTGTGTATCTCCATGGAACCTCCTTCCTCCTCTTAAGGTAGATCATGAGGCGCAGACGGAGTATATCTTTTGTGCCTATAAAGGACTATCATTCGTCCTATGTTAGATTATGGGTGTGTTGTGTATGGGTCAGTGTCTCCATCGACCCTCTGTTCATTGAATACCATACACAATGCCAGTATAAGGATAAGCACAGGTGCCTACCGTACGAGTGGCATTGAATGCCTGTTGACTGAGGCTGGTGAAACATCCCTGAGCCGAAGGCAAGATATTGTAATCGGCTCCTATGGTGCGAAAGTATCAGCCATAAATACTCCTTCGCCCCAAGCAGTTCTTCACCCAAGTTACCAAGATATCGTGCGAATTCAGACCATCATTACCCCCGCTTCCAGGTATCCATTTCTACACACTCTTGCAAAAACTCGATATAAAACCCCCATCCCTGTGAAACCCCCCGAAACCTTGTTCCCCTTTGGAAGTTTTTCTGGCCTAAAATAGACCTGAGATTATTATACTTCTCCAAATCCTCAACTCCCCCCAGTACATTTCTGGTGGAATTCCAGGAGACGAAATTCATGTATCACAGCTATAATTTCATATACACTAATGGTTCTTCCCAGAATGGTAATGTAGGGTGTGCCTTCTACTGCCACAGTGCCATGCGAAGTCTTCAAATAGACTCTTCGTCCAGCGCTTATATTGCAGAAAAATGTGCGCTCTTGGAGGCACTTAAGTTCACTGAATCAATGACATTAAAAGCAGGTGTAATCTGCAGTTCACTCGCTCGAATCTATCTTCTGCTTCTCTTCTTGTGACCCTCTGACAATAATTGTCCAACACCAAATCCATTATTTACTGGTTCATCTTTATAATTTGTTGTTTTTGTTGTATCTCTGGTCATGTTGCGATAATTGGGAATTGCTGACCACACAGCAAAGCTCGCCACAAAGAAAACTGTGGTAGACATCCTCACAGTCCCAACAAACAATACCAAGCTGTTTATCAAATGTATTCTCAATGCATGGCAAACAGAGTGGCAGATTTCAAGACTTTAAACTCATGAGAATCAAGGATGCCTTAAAGCCTTGGTCTTCTTCATCTTGTGGATAATTCTCACACGCCTTTGGATCGGTCACTGTCATTTCTCCCACGGACATCTTTTCCACGGTGACCCACCCCCTACTTACGATAGTTGTGATATGGAACTTACTGTGGAGCATGTTCTCCTGCACTGTTCTAAGGTAAGAGATAGCTGGCGAAAGCTTCACCTGGCTAGCTCTCTAGCACAGGTACTTGGAAATGACAAATCTTCTCTCTGCAAGCTTTTTAGCTTCTTAAGAGAGTCTAACGTTTACAGCATTATCTGAAAGATGAGGGTTATGACAATTCTTTGGCTAACAATTGGAGATATTAAAGTGTTAATCTGCCTCTATTCAGCCAACCCTTTTAAATAATTGAACATGTTTATTTTCAGTTTTACATTCATTTTTACTTTGGAAAAAAAAATAAAGTTTTAGCCTGGCACTGCTGTAGTGCATATTACTCTTAAAAAAACAACAACAATTGACACAAGCGCCAATGACCTTAGCTTTTGAAGCACCTTTAAACCTTAATCATCATAATTTTAATTAATTTCCCTTTGTTTTGTACCTCCTCTACCTATCTGTCCAAACTGTTTTGTTTCTACAAATGTATTATTCTGGTTTTGCTAATTAGAAATGTCATACTTTTGTTCTGTATGTACTTGTGTTAACTTTGATATGAGTAAGTGTATATACTGATGATTATTATGTTTTTTCAAGCTTAATGGTTCAGCAAATTTTAGTTCTTTTTTCAGTTCTTTCCTAATTGTTTCATTTCAAATTTTGCCTCTTCTTGTTACTCCTAAAACTGTCCTTCATCTGAGCTACTTCTATGTTTCTGGTTTCCTTTTGGCCCATTATCCTTGTTTCTATACCATACTTTAGCATTGGTTTTGATGTAATAATATATTACACTACATTTATGGAATTAATGATCTCAGCAGTTGACTTATCCAGAATCACCATTCAATCAATTAATAAACAATATTAACTGAAAGGACATTGAAAATATGTTTGTTGATAAGTTTGCTGCAGGGCATTTCACTATTGGGTATATCCTAAAATCTTTTATGATTCTTTTTCTTATAATGCTGAAGAGAATGTAACTTCGTATTGTTGCTCTTCAGGAAAACAGGCAGTTAGCATTGAAGGCGTGTGCACAGTTGATCGGCATTTATTCAGCGTGTTGTGTATGTAAATTAAGTATTATATTTACGCATGAAATGTCTGTGTTTACTAACTTAACATGAATTATCAATCGTTCTTTCTTTTACTGATGAGTAAAAGAGCTCTCTCTAATGTCAGTTTATTGTGTATTCGTTGTTCCAACCAATTATGCAGGCTAGTAATTTTATAGTAAGAATGGAATGTGATGATATCCATTGCAATTATTATTGTTGTTGAAAAATGTTTTTTCTTAATTTAAGAATATTTATGATGTACTCTACATATGTGAAGGTAATGCCTTTTTACAGCAGGCTCTAAAGGATTCTCACAATATATTTTGAAGATAATAATTCAGAACTGTATGACATGAAATGATACTAAGAAATCCAATGAAGCAAAATAATTAAATTTAAACGAGAAGAAATCTTCACAAATATTCTGAAATTTTCATTTTTATGAAACCGAAAAATTGGTTTAGGGCAAATGCCTATCTGTCCATTGGTTGTCAACTTTTAGTGCCTAATCCAAAAGCAGAATTTTCATCAAAATTGATATTCCCTTATCAATCTTGCTGTAATTGAGGCCCTGCAAATTTGAAATGGATATTTTGATTTTGGGGTTTATTTACATGAAGTTCGAATGTTTTCAAAATCGGCTTTTAAATTTTCTATGAATTTTTTTCTTGGATGGAGTTAAAGATGCTTAAAAAAAATGCAGCAGATTTCATTATTTTTGAACACTGAATTTTTGAAAATTGTGAAAGTTTAAAATTTTCTCAGCGTATTCCTGCAACTTCACTTTTGATCTCAGAGATTTTTTCTTAAATGAAATCTGTTCTTCAAAGTTAGATCTGGGAATAAGGTCATGTATAATTTTTGAAAGTGTGAGTAGGTTTTCTGTAATGTAGCTTGGAGTAGAGGCAATTTTTAAATAATTATTTTCTCAAATGTGGCTTCAAATTTGTTCCCTAAATAAAGCAAAGTACTCTTGTAACATCGGCCCAGGTACCATTTTTGTTGAACTCTTTTTTTCTTTTTCTTCTTCTCCTTCTTCTCCTTCTTCTTCTCCTTCTTCTTC